>OOIL02000252.1:87515-218288 GCA_900332095.2 Cuscuta campestris | reverse complement strand
ATTAACTTCTGTTTATTGAACTTCATATATGATTATTGTCTGTGTACATATTTAACTTCTATTAATGCAACTTCATTCCCGACGATGTCTTTGTTAATCCCTGTTAGTGCTCATTTTGGAGCTCAATATTCAGTTTGTTCTGACATCCATGAAGCTATCAATAACATTGAGAAGAAACTGAATCCTAGTCAATTAGAAGCACTTATGTTTATTTTGTATAGAACCACTTACTACGTATGAATGACGATGAAAGAGTTTGGTCTAAGGATAAGTTCTTAAGCAAGTTTGATTGGTCTGGCGTTGAAAAGGTAATATGCTTCTTCTGACTTCCATGCACTTAAACTCATGTGAATGTCTACTCACATACATAAACTGTCTGTGTGTTTTGTAAAATAGACAGTAAGATCTTTTTTTTTTCTCCCGTGATGCGTAGATCTTTTTGCCCGTGAATGGAGATGGAAGACATTGGGTTCTAGCTGAATTAGACCTCTTACAAAATCAAGTTCGAGTTTATGACTCCTTGAAAGGGCCAAAATCCTCATTTTACGTTCAAGACGTAGTAAGAAGAAAACGCCCCCTCCTCATTTTCGCCTTTATTTCGTTATGGTACTCCCATGGACTCGTGAAAATCATACACCCCTACTTATTTTAATATTATTTTCCCTTGCAGGTATGACAATTGTGGAGTGATGGTGCTAGCATTTCTAGAGCATTTGTTGGTGGGCTTACCATTAAGCCCGGACTGTAGTTCTGAACACATGGCTGATTTCCGATGTCAATTTGCAGCTAGGTTATGGCGTGGAAGGAAAAGAACCAATATTTAGCTTTTTTACTTTACAATTTTAGGGGTCTTTAATTTTTGTGAAACTCTTTGTAATGGTTTTTGTGCTTTGTAATGTATTTTTTGGGGAAACACTTTAGATTTTTTTGCAAGCTTTGTAATGGGGATTTTATAATCATGAATTTCTACTTGTTAATGCACAATTTGTTAATGTATGTGATGACTGATTTACATTAGTTTATGACTGATTTACAGATTTACTTTCAGAGCCCTCACAGAGAATAACTGTTTATTTTACCCATTACACAGAGATTTAATATATGTGACGACAGAGTTACATAACTTTATGCACATACACCATCTTCAGAATCTTATCACATATGTGGGGGTCTTGTAAAGGTAAAAAGAAAATTAAAACGCATACATTAGATTTCATGGTGCTCACATGGAATAACTGTCTATGTCACACACTCCACAGAGACTTAATGTATGTGAAGACAGAGTTACATCATGTTTACATCAGTTTATGTGAATGGAACTCAGAGAAAGTTATCATATTTGTTACATGACGCAGTTACTCTAGCTTCACATCCCAATTGCATTGTTGGCCTCAGGTGGAACACGGACCATTGTTCCGGACATCATTGTTAATGTCATATGTGTTCTGTCCGGTCTCACCACTCGCCTGTTCTTGCCCTTCGTCGTTAAATAAATATTGAAAAAAAGGATCGTTAAGAAACAAATCTGGTTCAAAAGCTGCAAAAAAACAGCACGTTTAATATAATACAATGCCTGACTATGAAGAAAACAAAAATACACCAAATGCATACAGATTATTAGCATCTGTGACAAGGACAAACCCTAGGTTCACAGAACTTTAATCTCTGTAACACCAAAATAAAACAGTATTTTTTCACTACTTCAAATGAATATAGAATGGGGTCTAAATATCAACACTTACAACTGGGCTGCAAGTCATATAAAACCAGGTCTTCTTCTTCACCACCAAAATCATGTGGTTGATCATTCTCAACATGTGTAACAATACATGTTTGTAAGTCCATAATCACCAAATACCNNTATGTACTCCACAAAAATTCAAAAAATGTATAACACAAAAATTCAAAAAAATTATAACACAAAAATTCAAAAAAATACGGAGTATAGCAGAAAAATTGTAACAATTCAAGAAAAGCAGTAAAAGTGATAAGAACAGGCCGCGAAGGAAGAGGCTGGGTCGGCGGCTAAGGAGAGGTCGACGGCGAAGGGTAACTGGCCGGCAAGAACAGGCGGCGAAGGGTGGGGTGAGGGACTTGGAACAGGTCGACGACAAAGGGTAGGGTAATTGGCCGGTGGGACTAGGGACAGGCCGGCGAAGGGTGGGGTGAGGGACTGGGAACAGGTCGACGGTGAAGGGTAGGGGAACCGGTCGGCGGCGACCTGCGAACGGGTCGTAGAGGAAAGAAAAAAGAAAAAAAAGAAGGAGAAAAGTTAAAAAAAAGCTTAAATAAGGAGGCAGCAAAGGAGGCAGGGGCGGGTGCACGGTAGCACGGTCCAAGAAAATTACGAAAATTTCCCAAACTTCAGCCCGAGTCATATAATGGGCTTAACAGTTGAAAACCAAGCCCGGCTTATTGGGTATCTGCGGGTTTTGAGCCAGACCGATTTACACTTTAATAAGTTTTAAATAAATAAAGATTATTTTAAAATATAAAACAATGTCTTAGTATATTACATGTTTGATATAAAAATTAAAATGAATACACTATTAATGGATCAAATAATATTGTTACATGCTTTATATTGTATGATAACAATTTTTCTTTTACATTCATTATTAATTAGTGATGAGCAATGATAAATATATTCATTTGATTAAATGAACTTATTAATCTCTTCTTTTCTTCATAAAGGTACGTATGTGTATTATATTTATATAATAACAATAATAAGTATTATTGTTTTTATTATAATTATCAATTTATTACAATTATTGTTATTTTTGTACTATTATTACTTATTTCTAGTATTATTTGTTGGGATCGTGCTGGCCCGCGGGTTCGATTGTACTAAAAAATACTCCTCCGTAAATGACTCACATACTCAAATGATATTATAATATTTGTTGTAACACTTTTTTCATAGTATGTAAAAAAAGTAAGATCGCAAAGCTAAGTAACAATAAAGGATATGTTTAATGTTTACACCGAATAGCAAAGTTTTCCTAATTTAAGAATTTTAATCCATAATACTCTTTTCGTCCCAATTTATATTGCTTGTGTTTACTATTCACATAATCAAACTTTAACCACTTTTTTTACTCATTTGATAAAATAATATATATACTCATGTTGCCCCTTGTTTTGTAGAATTTTTGACGTAGTTTTTAGATTTATAAATTTTATTTTATAATTCTACTACAATTTTCAATATCGATTTAATTTATATTGGGACAGAGGGAATAAATTAGAACAAATTTATTTTATAGTTAAAAAATACTTTATATAACACTCCCTATCATTATTTGAAAATAAAATAATATTTCTAAAATGTCAAAAGTTTAAAATATATGGTTAACACTAGTTTGATATTTATAGAGTATAATGAGGTTTTACTTTATGGGGTCAATGCACAACCTTTTAAGCATTCATATACATTGTAATATTTTTTAAAAGAGAAAAAGATGATGACAATTCAACATTGTCTAAGTGCCCTTATGCGTTACATATCAATATTTAAGAAATCAGAACAAGATTACGGTATTGACCAAGTGCCCATATGGGAAATATATTTCGATATGATGCATAGTTTAGCGTGCAATGCCTCATAAATGCTCCAGAAATTTCCTGAAATCCAATTATTTGAATGTTAGTAGTACTTTTTCATAGTTCAACACACACACATAATAAATACTTCATCGGTCCAAATTTAGTTGCATGTTTACTATTTACATATTCAAGTTTTACTCATTTTCTTTAATTCTATTAACAATAATGATGATACAGAGAGGTTCAAGTGGCATTGAACTCCAATGTCATACAATGACCCGGCGCAAATTGAGGCCACTACGATGTTCTGTTAAAAAAAACTGACAGTTCCTAACCCCTACCCCTTTGGTAAACCCACTTACCCTGGCTCGACGTGACCCGAGCCCTTCAATTGCACTCTCCAATTTTAGTTGAATTTGTAGTCAAATTTTTTTAGAAGTGACTTAAAATATATAAGAAACTACAAAAATAGAATATTCTCTAACATTAAAATACTACAATAGATAATACTTAATATTATATGAATTACAATTGTTACTCTTTGCTATTATTCTTATGCAAGCTAAGATGAGTTAGCTAAGCGAAACAGGGAACAAAGATATGAAAAAGTCTTGAGAGAGTGTGGCTTTGAAGGAATATCTGCGAAGAGTTTTTCGTAGGATAATAGCCATGTTTTCAGACTAGAACTCATCTTGACAATTTATGTTTATATGATTTATATAACTGTGGAGAACTAGATTCTACGTAGGCGGTCCAAATTATCTCATTGACTGCACCTGCTAGCGCATGGTATTCGACCATGATCGGTGACGGTGACACCTTTGATCTCTTCATTGTGCACCAAGAGATGAGCTTAGAGCCTATGATATTAAAATTAGATATCGACTTTTGATGATACGTGTCGCAAGCACCCAAACAAAAGCAGAATAATACTCTTGTAGCTACATATCTTTGAGGCGAAATAAAAGACCATGTTGCAATGTCCCATGGAATTACTCTAAAATCACATGTTGTAATGTCCCATGGAATTACTATAAAATGTTGTTGGTGATTTTAGTGTCATCGGTTTATTTTGTGTAATTGAATTTACTTAGATCAGCCAAGAATTTTAATAGACGTTAATAAACGAGTTAGGAGGCGCGGAGTGCGCGCTCGTTCAACGATATTACAAATTCACTGCAGGGAAGCAGGGTGCGGGGGCGGCAGCCCCCGGGTAGCGGGGTGGCCGGGGTCGAGCTGTTGTTTCGGACGTTGTTTCTTTATGAAAATCCTTAAGATTTTTGTGATCGGAGTCCAAAACAGTAAAGGACTCCAACGAGTGGATAACGTCGAAATTTACTCCAAAAGCCGCAGAAACTTCTCGCGCCTCTTCTCCGCGCGAACGTACGCATACGTGTACGCGAACGGTCATGTCCGATCAAGAAATTTTTGATTCTATAAAATAGAGTCTCGTGGTATGGATTGATAACGGATTTTCGAGTACTTGTTCTTGATTAACGTCTTATCCGATTGAAATATTTTGTATACCCCGAAATAACTTTGATCTGAAAGCGTTTCGTACGCGAGTCGTTATACTATCGAAATGCATCAAGAAATGATAGTATTTCTCCCTAAGATGGTTCATCTATTGAACAATTTTCTTTGTAGCCTAATGAATATCGAGATCAGTAATTGCAAGATATTAAAAGCCACAAACAATACTGTGAAAGTGAATCATGTTAGAGTAGAGGATGCCTGGCGCAAGCCTCCACTATCAACATGGCATAAAAAGCTCCAAGGAGTATTTTGAGGGTATTTGGGAGTCTGGTAAGTTATTGAAAAAGCAAAAGTTTTATGTAGAATCAAAAGGTAAATATTCTTAATTTTGCTTAAAAGCACTTCTAGAGTCGAGTTTAAACTGTAGAATTCATAATTTATAAGCAGATACATATTAGCAAACACGAAAAACAGTATTTTAACAAAGCAAAAGCTCATAAGTATATTTCAAATGAAACCCTAAACACCCTCTTCTTGGTATAGTTAAAGACAAGTAAGAGACCATATGGTTCGCTCTCTCTGTTTCTCTCTTAAAGAATTGTCATATCCCCCGCATGTGACAATAATATCATCATTATAAACAAAAATTATACTGGTGCATGCCATGCTTTAAATGATGTGTAAAGACGGTAGTTCCGTGGATCCACGAACAAAATCCTAAAGTGAGGTGTAATATGATAAGTCATTTAAGGATTTCTTAAATTTGACAATCTTATATGGAAACTATTGATCAATATTTCATAGTGGCTACTCCATGTAAATATCTTCGGTAAGTCTCCATGTAAGAAGCTAGGCAGTGCATACATATGGGAATGTGCCAATTCCTAAAGAGTAACAAAAAAAACCAACCATATAGCCTGCTATTTCCCAATAAGACAAAATGTCTCCAAATAGTCAAGCTCGTACTCATGATTATAGCCCTTTGTCACTATCTGGGTTTGTAGTAAAAACGAAAATATTGTTATACATAATAAGATAGGCCCGTTTATAACCAAAATTAATACATTGAGAACACAAAAGGAACCAAATGCCATATTTTATGATCTTTCAAGGTTGTGAACACATTTCTCATCCCTTGCTAGATTCTAATAGTGATTGTAAAAAGTAATTCTATAATAGGTGTGTTGTTTGAGTAAGGTTGTGGGTGGTTTAAAGGCAACTTAAGTTTTAGATTTAAAAGTACCCATTTAGCATGAGTGACCATCAGATTTTGATTGTGTTGTGGCGCTGGTGGCAGTGGTTGGAGTGTAGAGAGTGGTAGAGTGGTTTCATGAGGTAAAGTCGCCAAACTGAATAGATGTGGAATTTGGATTTGAGGTTGGTGTAGCAATGGGTGAATGCATTTCAAGTGGAGACTAGGTGTTGATTATAGTGTGGGGAGGTTCTGGGTTTGGTAGTTAATGTGGGTGCAGGTGGGTGTCGGTTTGAGAGTGGTGATTTAGACGAGAATGATATGGTGCTCCCTGAGCATGAAAGAAATATAGTTGAAGGGTTTTGACGAAGGACTTGGATCCTAGATTTGACACAGAAAAAAGAGTCTCATAAGAAAACTTTATTTCAACGAACATGACATATATGGCGAAAGACATAATTGATTGGTAATAGGGCCTAGACCGTAGTAACCTTGAAACCTTATATGCTACCTAAGTAAGACACGTGACTTAGAACATGGTTGAAGTTTGTGGTTTATATGATGATATAACGGTTGAGTGTTACTTCAAAGTCCCACATCGGTGGGATAGGAAAATTGAGAAGGGATTGGAGCCTATAAATAGAGAGGGTGTATAGGCTTCCAACACACAACACAATCCTTCAATCTATATAATTGTGTATTAGATTTTAGGTTGTGAGTGTCAAATATTGGAGAGGGTTTGTAATTTTTCCGTGCAAAAATTACTAGTGAGATTTTATCTCAGAGGGGGTCGTGGAGTAGGTCTTGAGGTGCCGAACCACGTTAAATATTTTGTGTGCTCTTTTTTTATCTTTCCTTTCCATTAGTTTGCAGTAGAGGGCCTAACAAGTGGTATCAGAGCCAAGGTGATCTGGTAATTATAATTCTTAATATGCTCTGTGGTTGCAGCTATTACTGATCTTCCACATCATAAAAGAATTATTAATTACAGAGTTGCAGTCTAGGGTGAAGGAGATAGAGCAAGGAGCAAGAGGAGGGAGCGCCACTTGAGCAGAGGAGGTGATGGTCCAGTCAGCAGAGGTGGGTCCATGAGTGCCACGTCAGTAATTTGTGGGTCCCGAGTGCCACGTCATCATCTAGTCATCGCCACGTCAGCGGTTCCAGTCATCAGTGGGTCCCATCGCCACGTCAACAAGTCCAGTCATCGTGTGGGTCCCGTTGGTGATTTTTAGAGAGAAGTTGGTTCTGACTAATTTTGACGTCCTAATTCCATTTTTAGGCCAGTTTCCTCAAATTTGGATTGTTTGGTATTGGTTGATTGCTGCTTGAGTGGAACTATGACTACCTTGAAGTTTGAAGTTCTGTTATTTGATGGAAGAGCGGACTTCATGTTGTGGCAATGCACGATTCAAGACTACTTGGTCCAGCAAGGTCTTGAATTAGCATTGCAAGATGAGAAGCCAAGTGATATGAAAGAATCAGAGTGGAGTACAATCCAGAAGAAGGCTGTCAGCACGATTCGGTTGGCACTGTCCCCCACAGATTAAAGTGACAGTGCTGAAAGAGACATCACCAAAGAAGCTGTGGGAAACGTTGGAGAGCAAGTTTGCGTCGAAGACACTTACTAACCGGTTGATGATGAGGATGGACTTGTACTCACCGAAGATGGAAGAGGGAGGTAGCGTAATTGATCACATCAACAAGTTTAATGAGCAAGTATCAAGGCTGTTAAATGCAGGGGAGACTATCAAGGACGAAGAGCAAGGGCTGTTTCTACTGGCTTCACTACCAAAATCCTTTAAGCCGTTTGTGCAATCAATGATAGCAGGAAGGACTACACTGCGACTAGATGAGGTGACGACTTCTTTGAAGGAGAGTCAAAGGATGATGGGAGGTGAAGAGTCTTCCGGGGACAGTCATTTACTAGCTGCTGTTAGTGTTGAGAAAGGGAGGAAGAAGAAGAGTGACCAACTTCGGAGAAGATCTCAGCTGAGAGACATGAGCACTGTTAGGTGCTATTACTGTGAAAAGTTGGGTCACACGAAGAACGGTTGTCCAGAACTCAAGGAGGACTTGCAGATCCTAAAGGAGAAGAAGGGCAAATCAAAGGAAGCTTCTTCCGCAAATGTGATGACTTATGAAGATGATCTCTTCTGAAATAGAAGTTGGACCCCATAAATCGGAACTAATTATTATAAAATGCATTATAGCACGAGTATATGAGAAAGTAAACAGATGCATTATATATCTGTGTGTGTGTCTGTGTGTATGTACCTCTTGGGGGTAGTCTCCATCTTCCATTTGTGAATTTATTATAAATTTGATGCCTTGATGAATCGGTGTTGGATCAACATCCTTCTGAAATGGGAAAGCATTGCAAATATATTAGGATATTAACACGATGCATTGTTTGACATTGTAAGTAACCTGTAAAATCAAAAGACTTGGGGACTCTTTTCCATGAAATTTAATAGTAGTAGTAATAGTATTGGTAATAATAATTATAATTATAATAATAATAGTAATAATAATAATAATAATAATAAATACTCTGTATAAACGAGTATTTTTATTATATTTTGTTTCTATTATTTTATTGTTTCCTAGTCTTTATGAAGTACCCTATATACACTAGGTTTGAATCTCTCATTATTTGTTATTAACCATATTATATTATTCCACTATTTCATCATGATATCAAGAGCCATGCATGGTTTTCCTCTCCAATAACCTTTCCTCGCGCCACCACTGTTGCAAAGAGCCATGCATGGTCACTGTTGAAAAGTTGTGACCATCCCTTTTGTTTATAATGGCTACTTCTGATATAGGGGATGATGATCCCCTCTAGAATATTCCCCCTAGACTTAAACTATTTCTTCAAAATATTTTTTCTTTAATCCTTGTCAAATTATATGACAACAATTTTCCATCTTGGTCCTCAACTATTCAAGAAGAACTTGTTGCTCACAATCTCCATGGATATATTGATGGAGCCACATCATCGCCATCACTCACAATGCTCACAAATATAAGCCGAAAATTGCCTTTGATTAATGGTCCGTTCTTGATGCCCAATTACAAGCTTGTCATCTGGCTCAGACCGGCTCTGACAACCTCTGCTTTTCAGGCTCATATTTATAAGCTTCACAACTCTACAACATTCTAGACTCATCTTATACTACTAAAAATCGCAGTTTTACCAGCGAACATTTACTGGCGGACGTCGATCCGCCGCTATTTACCTGCTGAAAATAACTAGAAACACATAAACTATAATAGTCTTATATTTATATATACATATATACATATATATAGTACTTAAAGATAATATCTTCCCCTCATACAAAGAAGAGAACACTTTGTTAGGCTTGACACAAAATTAATGATTTATAATGTTTGATGATAAGACTAGAGCTAAATGTTCATAATAGAACTTTAGTATGGAATAGAGCACTTTGTTAGGCTCTTTCAATTAAAATAATGAAATACAATTCCAAATTTTATCACTTTATTAATACGGAGCAATTATGATTACTTTTCTTATTTTTCTCGAAGGTGGTGTCATCACATTCTCATCAATATCATCATTGTCTCGCTACCAAGATTTTACACACACACACACACACACACTTGTGTGTTTGTTAGAAAAACATGCATTCCCAAGCATTATATGGAGAAATGGATACTTACATGATCAGCTGCAATAAGAGCTAACAAAGCCCAGGAAGTGTGAACTAAATGTGATCTCTTTCCTTCAAGGTTTGTGTATACCTAGTAATATAATGTAAATCATCATTCAATATACACAAATGCACACACGAATATAGATATATATATATATATATATATATATATATATATATATATATATATATATATATATATATATATATAGGGGGCGGTTCAGGTGAGAATGCACCTTGGTGAAAGAAATAAGAATGAAATCTAGCCTTTGGATCTGATGCATCGTGCGGCTCAGATTGCATCTTGCACTCAGATTTTGAGATAGTGCATTTTTAAAGAATTTTGTTGCATTTTGACATGATGCATTTTCAAATCATTTTGGTGCACCTAATTTTGATGCAATCCTCACCCTTAGATCTCACAATTTAAAGCACCAGATTCATTCTTATTTCTTTCATAAGATCGCATTCTCATTTGAACCAAAATCTATATATATATATATATATATATATATATATATATATATATATACATATATATATACATATATATATACATACATACATACATATATATATATATATATATATAATGGTGCATTTGAGGTTATATTGATATATGTTTATTTTATACTCCCTCCTTCCATAATCCTTTTTTTTCCATTTTGATTTATAAGGTTTGAGTTAAGTTATTTCTAATTAAATTATTTGATTATACGTATAAATTTAAAAATAAAATTTATACATTGAAAAACTATATCAAAAGTCTTACAAATAAGAGGTGACTTGACTATATGTTTTTCAAATGAGTAATGAAAATGAGTAAAGAATACGATGAAAGTTTGATAAGTAATTGGGAAGAAATTTTTAAACCGAAGGGAGTAATATTTAATTTAATTAGCCCTTTATATATAGATGACTCAGGGTTCTATATTTCGTAGATCACAATTTAATATCCATTCCCTCACCAACTAGACAAAGAACTTTGTGCATCTAATGATCAAACTGACCTTTTTTGAACTAGATAGATAACTCTCTCCCCATCCCCCATCAGGGAGCTGCTTTGTGAGCAAAAATTGACAAGCTTTACGCACAACAACACTATTGTTGCAATTTTTCCCACATGTTGCCAATGCTTCCACAGCAAACCATGTCGCGTACGTAAAACAATTCCCCCAATTACCCGTCCTGCATGCAAATAACCACTCTTAGTTGTTTCATTTCATTTCAAAATGATTGTGCCATTGATTATTTTGAAAAATTAATGAACAATAGATTCTTCAATTAAAAGTTATAAGATTAAAGTAAAAAAATGAAATACAATTTATTTATTAAGAGAAACAAAATCTTTATTTTAGAACGTTCTATGTTGGACGTTTTGATTGAGTTGGTACCTCGATGACATGTTATCAAAGCCACGTAAACCTAGAGGTCAGATGTTCTAACCACACCACCTAAGTAATGTTTACATACAAAGATCGAGCTAAAACTAATCTTGCCAGCACATAAATTAATAGGGCATACTATAGAGTACAAGAAATCTTTCTTGGCCAACAACCATAACGCTAAACTTTTGGTTGAGTTTGTTCATCTACATCCTAAAACAACACATTGATACCAAAGAACTGTTTCGGAATTCTCCTCCGTTTTGAATTCTTATACATGATTTGACTTGTTATAAGGTTAGATTGTGATTAAAACTTATGCACTCATTCATTCTAGTGTTTTTATTACATACTTACATGGTGTAACAACACTAAAGTTCAGAAAACTATAAAAGTGTTGTTTATACTGATTCTAAAATAAATTAAAAACAATAAAAATAAAATGAGCCACACTAATTTTACAAAATACTTCCTCTATCCCATAAAGTCCTTGTATTGACTTTTGAGAGATTTAAGGAAGAGATGTTTTTGCATTGACTATCCCAAATTACCCTTGATGTGATGTGTAAAACCTAGGACGTGATGGTATATTATTAGTGAATATGTATGCTTTCAAAGATAGGATAAACATTAGTAAGGGTAAAAGTAGTTTTTAATAGAGAGGAGAAGGGTATCATGGGACACACAAACAAATAAGGAGAAAGAGATTGTAGGACGGATGGAGTATTGTATTTGAAAAACAGTAGTTAGAGAAATTGTAAAAGTGAAAAATAGTGGCACAGAAGGTCTAGGGAGTATTCGTAAGTTCCTTATTCTACTCGATTAATATTTTTTGGTAACTCCCATTGACATTATTTTTGACAAACAAATAATTCTACTTAGCTTTGTTTAATGCTATTTTGATTGTTTGTAGAGAACTTTAGCATCTCGTCAATCATCGTGGTATGTCTTGTATCATCCTTTCTTGAAAAACTCTTGCAACTTTGGAGATGTGTGCTGTGTTGGGGGAATTGGGAGGGATAACAACATTGCGAAGCAGCGTTATAGGATCAGTATACGAAGAACGTGAATAATGACTTGATAGACTTGGTAAATCGTGTATCAACGCTTCCAGATTAAAGTTATTTTGGGGGCATACTAAAATACTTCAATTGATAAGACATAAGTAATCTAGAATGAGTATGGAATTTTTGGTGTCTCGAAACATAACCCGCACATTGTATTTTCAAGCAAATTTCCGAAGATATGCGCTTGTTGATGAAATAACAAAACCCTTGGGTAACATTCGATTGTTGGTGCTCAAACATTCAATGGCAGATTAGTTTGGGCTCTTACTTCTGCAGTTAAGTGCGAACAGTTACAACTTATCGCAGAATATTCAAATGTTTGGGTTCAAACATTCAAATGTATCGAGCAGTTTCACACAGATTCTTTGGATAAACAGAACATCCAAATGTATTGATTTGTACATTCGAATTTTTTGTATTTTGAAATCCATATATGAAAATCAAAAAGATTTTCATAAAGCAACGATGTCCAAAATATAAACAAGTTCATTATTTTTAACTCGACCCCAGCGAGGGGCTCTACCCTCTAGACTTGCTCCCGAGTAGTATTGTAAAATGAATGAATAATTTTGATTTGATTCGTGATCCATATTCGAAATCAATGATTCGTATTCAAAAAAATGAATATGAATAATAATATAAATATTTATTAGAATTTGAAAGGAAATGAATACAAATACAAATTTATATGTATTCGATTCGATATATAAACGAATATATTCGAATTTAAATATAAACATTTAAGCCTAATGTATTTACTTCATAATAAATAGAAAGCAGAATTTATATAGAGTACTCCGTAGGGGAAATCTTTGTGTACCCACACTCTCCCCAGACCCTAATCTCGTGGGATGTAATTGGATTGTTGTTAGGTACATGTCATTCGTAGTACAAAATATAATTAATTTGTGGGGTAATAATTTTGAAGCTATAAAATGTAAAATAAATCAAATTTTGAAACTTTGTAATTGAATACGAATGCGAACCAAATATATGAATTTAATATCGAACCAAATACAAAGAGTAATAATTATTTGAATAAAAAATGAATATGAATTAAGGCATCATTTTTCAAATACGTATAAAATTTCATAATATTCGATTTGATTCGTTAGTTTTACAACCCTACTCCCAAGGGCTACTCCCTTGGACCCTAGCTATAGAATTTTTTAATATAATTAAACGAGACTGCACTCCGCACCTCCGAACTTGATAACAAAGTCTATTTAAATTCTCCTCTATTTTAAGTAAATCTCAATTACATAAAATAGCCGGTGACTATAAAATAACCAACACGTTGTCCTTATATTTATCCATGATATGAGATGTCCTTGTGCTAAAAACCGGTGATGCAAATTAAAAAAAGAGTCTTAACGTGTTAGGACTTGGAGTTCTAATGCTACCTGATCCTACGCGAGTCTTCATCAGGAACTGAGCTAGGGCAAAATGCATCACTATAAAACTTCAAGTCTTACACCCTAATTCATGGCACACGGACATGAGAGTGTTGAAGAGGTAGAATCCAAAAAAGATAAAATGCTTTTTTTGATTGTAGTGCACGTGTTATTACGTTTCCCTTGTTATCATCCTCAACTGTGTGGGACTTTGTGGTTGTTTTATCACCCTTCGTATCAATATATTTTGTGTGCCATAACATCCTTTATAGTGTCTTCGTTTCTCATTGTTTTGTGTTGCAGGCGATTATCTTATAATTAGGCACCCGTAATACTCTTTTGAAATTTTACTGATCATTTTGAATTGTTGTCTTCTGAAGGTTTTGAAAAAGTACGTGGAATATGAATGTGAATAGCTTATTGGGCCTTTACTCCATACGGACAATCTTGTCTAACCTATTGTAGTTTTATTTAGAGCTGTTTCAAAGTAGATTTGATCTGATTTTGTCTAATTTTAATAAGAATAAAAGAAATCATCCTACATAGGTAAAAAAACATAGAGAAAATATGAAAATAGATACTCAATATTTTTAACTCCAAAATAAAAACTACGATTTGATGTGACATTGTATATAGACATTTCACAATACTTTTTGATAGTCAAATTTGCTACGGATAGTATTAAAAGTCATTACTTTTCCCATTATGGTACTAATTATCATTTATTCCTTGAATAGTACCATTTTCAACTTGACTTCTTTTTAGCCTCCCATTCCCCATGCCTAAATCAAATCAGGCTCGTCTCTCTCAAACTCTAGATTTCTTTCCATTTTCTTGCACAACTCAATTCTTGCCTTTCACCGTCTTCTTCGATCGAACATGATCATCTACAATTTTTCTCCGTGATTCAAATCTGGCGACTCGATGTATAGTTTTGGAGAAGAACCAAAGACATTGATGGATAAACAAGTCAACATAGAAAATTGACACAATGTCTCTGTGATGAATCAAAGGACATTAACATACGTATTATACAAGGACATTATTCAACTAGATAGATGTCATTGTGACACCAGTGATGTGCGACGACAAGGTGGACATTTTAACATCGATGGTAGGCATTGTGACATAAGTGGTAGATGGCCGCAAGATAGACATTGTAACATCGACGGTGGACATTGTGAAATCGACAGTGGTCGGCGACAAAGTTGACATTTTGACATCGACAGTAGGAGGCAGCTATGATATCATTGACGGTGGACATTGTGACATCGGCGGTGGGTGACGGCAAACTGGACATTGTAGCATTGGCAATGAACATTGTAACATCGGTAGTGAGCGGCGATAATCTTTAGCGCGGCTCTCTCTCTCTCTCTCTCTAGCTATAGACCTGGATAGGCCCCTGGATTTTTGAAATTCAATGTCTACTGGATTTTTGAAAGTCAATGTCCATTTGTTTTCCCAAAGTGTTCAGTGCCCGCTAGAATCTTTTAATTCAGTCGCGGAAGAGTGTTAAATGCCCAGATCAATTCTTGAAATTCAATCACATAAGAGTTGGGGTTATATTAGTCAATTGGTGCTGCTGACGTAATTAAAAAAAGGTTTATGGTATTACTAGTTTTATATTAGGAAAGTTGCATTGTTTTATTACCTTTTTTGTATTTTCCCTAAAAATAATGCACTCCCTTCGTCCCTAAGAAGATGGGAGGTTTTGATCCTTTTAACAGGTACTTAAGGAACTTGGAAAATTTTATTTTTCAAAGTGTGCTGACAATAATAAATTTATTTTTTATTATTTGAATACGGAGTAATCAATTGCTTAATGCTTACCATGACCCATCGAGGTTTTGCATCTTCTCCACATATCGTATGCCTCTTTGGATGCTACTTTTGATTTCAGATTTTCTGTGTTGGGGATGTAACTTTTGGAAATATGAAAGACTTTGAATTGCTGAAGAAGTGCATTCCACATACCTGCCGCACCACAACATAAATATTTTGAATTTCTAACACACACAGACATACGGGTATATAAATCTCTCTCTCTTTCTGGTGAGAATGAGCTGTTACTAAAGAAATAAATATGCATGTAGTGTTTTAGAATGCAAGATTTAACGGACATAAAAATTTGAAAAATTAGAAAAAACTAGGAAAAGCGTGGTGGTAATTATTTAATTAAATCAAACTTTGTGAAATGTACTATCTGCTTTTAAAAATGAACCATGATGAACTACCTGTTTTATAAAATACACCATGTCAATCAAGAAATGAACCATTTATGTGTGTGTGTGTGTGTGTGTTATATATATATATATATATATATCAACTAATAGATTAAGAGAAAAATTAATGCCTTTTTGGTAATCTTTTGCCACACATGAAATACATTGGTTATTGCTAAATTCACCCCTCCTTTGGCTATATCCACCCATTTAGATTGAAAACACATGGTTAACCTTAACTATTTAAAAAAGAAAGGCGATAGAGGGAAAAATTATTGATTAACATGGATTTTGTCAAATTAGGGGTGGATTTAACATGGTTTATACTCCGTATATTTATAGATATGGGTGTCAAGGGATGGATGAGTCTCACTCCCTCTCGATTAGAACGTCTTCAAAGAACTCCAAAGGATTGAGCTTCTGAAAAATAAGTAAATATCATAAATAAAACGATATCTATTTAGACCATTGCAGATATGTAACATTGAAATTTTATAGATTTTTATTTTAATTTTTACGCAAGAAAATGAGACCCATATAGAGCCTCTGTTTCAAAATAGATATATATATTGGGCCTAAGAATCAATCGATAGGTCCAACAACCCAAGATAGAGACATAGAGTAGAGAGTTGGACCCCACAACTTATTAACTAAAAGTAGTATATGGGGAGTAGGGTTGTAAACGAACCAAATCCAATCGAATATTCATGAATAATATTCGTATTCGTTAAGATAAAATGATATTCGAATTCGGTTCATATATTTTTTAAGATTCGTATTTGGTTCATTTAATATATTGAACATATTCGGTTCGTTTAAGTATATTCGGTTCGTTTAAAAATATTCAATTCATTAAGATTTTAAAATATTTTATAAGTATTTAATCTATTTATTACCTATTATTTGTCTATATATATATATATATATATATATATATATATATATATATTTTTATTTATTTATATATATATATATATATATATATATATATATATATATACACACAAACAACAACCCAGTTGGATCCCACTACAGTAGGGTCTGGGGAGGGTGTGTGTACGCAGACCTTGCCCCTACTCAGAAGCAGGGAGACTGTTTCCAAGAGACCCCCAGCTCAACTTGCACAAAAAATATGATAGGGTACACAGTATAACATGGATCAAGCACCAAGTACAAAGAAATGAAAGTTCTACAAGCATTAATAGAAGATTTCAATCAAACACAACACACTACAAAAAACCTCTGTAGCACCGAGTTCCTAACCAGCTACTCTAATCCTAGTTCTCCTAAGGTTCCTATCTAAAGGCATATCCTCAGTCAGGGTGAGAAGTACTAAATCCTGCCTAATCACCTTCTTCCAATTCTTCTTAGGTCTACCCCTTCCCCTACTTCCCTCGATAATCATAATCCGCTCGCATCTCCGAACAGGGGTGTCAGCATCCCGCCGTCTCACATGACCAAACCATCTCAACCTCGCTTCCCGCAATTTATCTTCCACCGGCGCCATGCCTACCTGACGTCGGATAACTTCGTTCGAAATCCTATCCAACCTTGTCTTCCCACACATCCATCGTAACATCCGCATCTCCGCCGCATGCAGACGACGCACATGAGTCTTCTTAACCGCCCAACACTCTACCTCATATAACATAGCAGGTCTGACTACGGATTGGTAGAACTTGCCTTTCATCTTGGGCAAAATCTTCAGGTCACACAACACTCCTGAAGCCAACCGCCATTTGGCCCAAGCCACTCCAACACGATGTACAACATCCCCGTCTAACTCCCCATCAGCCTGGATTACCGAGCCAAGATATCGAAACCTGACTACCTTAGGTACTAGGTGGGAGTCAATCCTAACTTCCACTTTTGATCCTGTTTCCCTACCGCTGAAACGACACTCCATGTATTCAGTCTTGTTCCTACTTATTCTGAATCCTTTAGTCTCAAGGGCAAGGCGCCATCGTTCCAACTTATCGTTTAGTCCCTCACGTGTTCCATCGATGAGCACAATATCATCCGCGAAAAGCATGCACCATATTTATATTTCGAATACATTTGTCAAACTCACAAATTGAATACCCTTGATTCATATTCGTATTCAATAAAGATCTGAATATTTATTCAGATTCGTATTCGGATTCGGATTTGAAAAAATTGAATACGAATCACCTCATACGAATACGAATACGAATCACGAACCGAACTAAAAATATTCGATTTATTTACAACCTTAATGGGGAGTATGGGACAATTGATTGATTGGGAGCCACCTGCACTCAAAAGACTCCGTAGTAACCTTGTCCTATGACTCCAAATCACCAATCATAGGCTAGATTTATAGACATGGTAAAAACTGATCTGACTTATTTTTGCTTGAGACCCGATTCGAAAATATTGAGTTTTGAAAAAGGATTTTGCTCATCGAATTGGAAGATAAACAAATTTAAAATGACTCGCTAAAAATGCATCAACCCTAATCAAGCCCGAATCCAATCTAATCGACCCTCTAACGTAAGATTTTTCAAAATCATGGTAATATAGTATGAAAAATAATGTATTGAAAATAAAGTTACGTTTTAACTTTTTTCCTAGTACTCGTTTTTTATGTATAAACTTATATTTTTAAACAACTTTTTAATGATATACATAATTATTTTACATTTTTAATACAGTGGTACTTATTTAATTTTTTATATTATTCATAATATTTTTAAATATATCTAAAAAGTAATTAAAATGTCAAAATAAAATAATCTAAGAGATTCAATACATCAATTTTGACATTTTATTAATTTTTAGTAAAAAGTGCAAATGTTTGTATGAATTCTAATATCCTAAAACTAAATCTCATAACCTGTTGCGTCAACATAAACTCAATGACACTAGGTCATAAACATGTAATTTCAACCTGAACCCCTACTAACTCGAATTCAATGTAACCCAAACTCAGGGACTGAACCCAAACTTGACGTGACCAATCAATTTGTTAAGTCTAGCTAGATCTAGGTCACGTTCCGTTCAACTTTTTTTTACTTATTAGTTGTTCTTATTAAAATTGGACTAGATGAGATCAGATCTAATCCGTTCAAATTAGATTAGATCAGATCAGATGCTATCAAATCTATTATCATTATAATTTTTTTGTTGTTATCATTATTATTATTATAATTATTATTATTATTATTATTGTTGTTGTTGTTGTTGTTGTTGCTGCAACCTATTATTGTTATCAACTTGTACGAAGAGATAGATGGAGTCATGAAGAAACATGTCTAGTCATGAAAAAGGATAACACCCACCCTGGCTTATCATCATCATCATCATCATCATCATTGCACCCTATTATTTGATAATCTTTACAAATTTTTCATTGTCAGATTCGAATGTAATAATGCTCATGACAAAAACGTGTGGAGCCGTATCTTGTGTGAACAGAAATTTTGATTTCCACACCCACCACAAGGTATCATGTAACTAGGATTCGAAGGTAATACTTGTTACAACTATACACATAAATTTCTAATTTTTTGTTTTAAATTTAGAAAAAAATGTAATTTAATATTTTATAGCATAAAAAATGTATATTCATATTTTCTTGTATAAATTTACTGTGTAAGATGTAGAAAAAAAGCAATATTTTGTATCAGAACATTTGTATTTTCTAATGATTAGATATTTAAATAATAATAATCTCTTTTACTTATATTGAATATGAAAAAGTAAATGATTAAATTTTTCAACTATGGGTTATCGTCAACGATTTTATTCTAATGTATATATGAATTAGTAGACCATGAACTTGGAAAGATAGTGTTTTAGCAGATGATGTTATTTGCCCCTGAGAAATAAGAGATGAATTCCATAGGGCTTCCCTATCTAATTCTCATATACAACATCTTAGTGTCACAGGGATTCAAAAAAAAGACCATGAAGAAGTTGAACCAAAAGAGCCCCTGCTTCAGGTAGATGGACGACACTTTGAGGGGAGACATTTTAATGATATGGTCTCACTAGGTAATTCTTCCTTCAATCAGAGCATCAGGGTAACCTTCGTTGATGAAGTTCCTGGAAGAGAAATGCTGCAAGTCAAACACACAAGATGTAGGATGGAGTGGAATGAAAAGAGCCAACTAGTAAAGCTACTGAATATATGGAAAGAACAGAGGCACCAGACTCCGAGGAGGGAGACACCGAGGGGAACGAAGGCTCGGGTAGTGTAGAGGATGATGGAAAAGAGGACAGTTCCGCAGGGTAGCAATGAGGAATAATGTTCCATCTCCATAAAACTCTTCTCAAGAATTTATGAATCTCCTTGTGATTTAAGGTTCTTCTACCTTGTGACTTTGTGGGTTCAAACTCTCTTTGGATTTTTTTGTAATACCCTGATTTGAAATTAAATGGATTGGGAAAAGAAAGGGGCTCAAAAGGATTTATATTACTACTCATACCAACAAGGTGCATCTTCTTTTTCAGAGATCATAACCTAAAAACTCCAAAGTTAAGCGTGCTTCACCTGTAGCAATTCTATGATGGGTGACCCCCTGAGACCTTCGGCACTCACGAGTGAGCACAAAATATGCGAGAAAGACTTGTGTTGGTTTGTGGGGCCAACTACAATCCTTTGAGCGGACGCTTACGACTTGGGTGGGGGCCGAGGTGTTACAAATGGTATTAGAGCAACCCTGCGACCGTGACGGGCCATAAGAGCTTAGTTCACCTAGCGGGAAAAACCAAGGGGTTTGAAAAAAAGATGCAACAAGGACGTTGCATTCCTAAGTGGGGGTGAATGTAATACCTTGATTTCAAAATAAATGGATTGGGAAAAGAAAACGGTTCAAAAGGATTGATGATACTACTCATAGCAACAAGGTACATCTTCTTTTCGAGAGCTCATCACCTAGAAACTCTAAAGTTAAGTGTGTTTGACCCAGAGCAATTCTTGGATGGGTGACTCCCTGGGAAGTTGCCGTGAGCCGCACGAGTGAGGACAAAGTGTGCAGGAAAGACTTGTATTAAGTGTGCTTGACCTAAAGCAATTCTAGGATGGGTGACTCCCTGGGAAGTTGCCGTGGGCGCATGCACGAGTGAGGACAAAGTGTGTAGGAAAGACTTGTGTTAGTTTGTGGGTAAGTCTACAATCCTATGAGCGGACATTTATGGCCAGGGTGGGGGCCGAGGTGTTACATCTCCGGTTTTGATCTGGATTTTTTGGGATGATATTATGACAATGACTCTGTCATCTTTTGATGAACCTTTGTGAAGTACTTTGGAGCCTTGTTCATCATCAGCACAGACGGCTAACGTCTAAACATGGCAACCCATTCCTAGGTGTAGGCTATGAAACACCTTTAAGATGACTAATTTATCAAAGGCTTTCAGTTTATGGGTGACAGCTCTATCCTTTTGGGGGTATCGTACAAGATGATGTGATGTAGGTACATCTCTCTTTTCTTCTAATTTTGTTATTGTACCTACTCTTGATCATGTTGAATATTGCTCTTTCCTTTATATGCGAAAAAAGGGAGAAGAGGTTCAAAATGGTCGGCTGAGTAGTGATTATTTTTTGTCAAAAATTTTCCAAAGGGGAAGATTATTAGTTTCTTTGTGTTGTTATGTAAACATGTTGTACGATTCTTGTTGGCATAATTTTTTTACAATCTAGTATAGAAATGTTCTTTTAGTAGCTAGTTGTTTTGGTTTTTTTAGACCTGTAGCAACCTGTCCTTCAATCTTATTTGGTAGGAAGCAAAGTTCTTGTATAAACCTATAATGCCACACTCAAATACCTTTTTGCAAAATGAGGCCAAACCTCGACTCATTCGGCGGGTGCTACTTCTCCAAGAATTTGATATGAAAATTCGAGACAAAAAAGGGAGTGTGTTAGACTCTATCCCACATCGTAAGTTGAACAAAAACGAAATCGGGATATAAGTTCTTGAGTTGAACTAAGTAATCGATTGGATTCAACCTTTTAATGTGGTTGAACCCAAGTGTTTTATTGCACAATCCTGTTATCCATACCCCATCCTGAATTTCATCATGGTATCAGAGAATGTTTTGACCCACCTAGTTTGTCAATGTGTCCGTCTAGACATTCATTCTTAGAGGCCTATTTGTCTTTTGCCTAGTTGTCTGTATATGGAGCATGTACCCAACAGTCTATGACTCGTTTAATGCGATTGCTCATCTAGATGTCCATACCCAGCAGCTAGTGGTCCTTTAGGTGTTGGCGCAAAAATTTGCAAATGGTCAACTAGTTAGATTCAAAATGAACTGGTTGCCCACTTCAGAAAGAGTGTTAGAGTCTATCTCACATCAGAAGTTGAACAGAAAAATAATCGGTATATAAGTTCTTAAGTTGAACTAAGTAATTGATTGGATTCAAGCTTTTAATATGATTCAATCCAAATGTTTTATTGCCCTATCTAGTAATCCCTACTCTATTCTAAATTTCATGAGAGTGAATGTGATTGCAGATCATTTGTCTAGAATTGAAGACCACTCTCATGAAGAGGAGCACACGTCTTTCACTATCAATAACTCATTTATTCTAGAATCTATATTGTTGTCTAGTGTTTGGAATGCTCATAAGTTTTGGAATGCTCATATGATTATCGCAAATAATTAAAAAGTTGTTCGGAAATGAAGTAGTCCGTATATCTAAATATAGGCATGGAGTATAATGACATGCATTAATTGGCTTACACTCGGTAATCCCTTACCTCTACCCACTCATATGTTCGTCTGGGCTCCCATGCAAAAAATCCGCCATTATCACTCTGTCAAACAAAAAATCATTACAAAAAATCATTACATTAAAATTATTGTTATTGGGGACTCATTAAATTTTTGTAGAATCTCACTTATAATATATTGTTCCTACGAGTAAATTCCATAATTGGTCCTTTATAACAGGGGGTTTCCATATTTAGTCTTCTATTATCAAATATTACCCCCGTAGTCCTTTTTTTAAGGGTACCTTTCCACAAATGGTCTTTTTTTTGATCTTCTACCGTGTTGGTGTTAATTTAAAGGCTAAAAGTATAATTTGACGTCAATATTATGTCTAGTGACGTGTTCTGATATTGGTTAAACGGATAACACAAAAATAATGACTATAATTCTGGGCTAGGATTCTGACGAAAGATCACATTTGTAGATTATAGTTGTCGTAAAAAGCGACTGTAATTCACAAATGACGCAAACGGAACAGCCTTTGGAATTGTGTATGACAAAAAAGATATATTATCATTGTGAAATTACACTTTTAGCCCTCAAATTAACACCAACATGATAGAAGATCAAAAAAAGGACTATTTGTGGAAAGATACCTATAAAAGAAGGACCACTTGGATAATATTTGATAATAGAGGACTAAATAGGGAAACTCCCCTGCTATAAAGGACCAATAATAGAATTTACTCATTGTTCTACCTTTGTCCCTAAATATTTGTCGAGTTTTGACTTTTTCTGGTCAACCATTTTCAACCATTGACCTATAATTAAATAATACTCCCTCCGTTTTTTTTAAACACTTCCTATTTTGATTTTGAGCCAAAATAAGGAAAGTGTAATTTAGGTTGACTTTCTAATTTTGCCCCCGATGTGATAGGTAAAAGTAAAGTGTGATAGTTCGGTTATTAGTGAAAAAGTATGATGTGATAGGTAGGGTATAAAAAAGTAGGGTTAAACGTGGTTTTTTAATAGAAAGTGGAAGTGTTTTAGAGAATTAGAAAAAAACGAAAGGGAAGGATTTTATGGAACGGAGAGAGTGTATATATTATATATTAATTTGATAAAATAATATTTTAAAAATATTTGATATTACAAATCTCATAAAACTATTTTTGTATCAATATCTAATACTCCCTCTGTCCCCCAGTTTTTGTCCACTTTCGACTTTTGAAACTGTTCATCTAAGCGCTTTGACTCATCAAATTCTCTCAATATGTAAGCCTAAATATAGTCATGTGTGATCTTGTTTGATTTATCTTAATATATAATTTCTATAATTTTTTAATATACAAATTACAAGATAAAATGGATTAAGGAAGTGCATTAAATAGTGTGAAAAAATGAAAGTGGACAAAAACTCGGGACGGAGGGAGTTATTTTATTTAAATTGGAGTCAAAGTTTACCTATTTTGATCGAAAAAAGTCAAAAGTAAAGAAATCCTGTTTTCAAAAATTTAATTTTCATATGCGGCCATTGGACTACAAGAAAAATTATTAACTCACGCAGTCGTTAAAGTGGTTCTTATTTTTAAAAGAAAACATACTAAAATATGAGTACAATATAGATAAGATATAGAATATGAACTCTATGATTTTATCTTCAAAATATACGTTACAATAATAGAAATTACTTTAAATATGACTAAAATATAGAAAAAAGTATCAAAATAAAAGTTTTATACTTTTATTCTTGAAATAGGACTTAGCATTGTGGTTATGTGACACTGTAAATGTGCACATTACTATATACTTTTTGGTAATACAATTGTATGTGACCATGTTTGGTAATGTAAATGTATTTTTACTCCTATTTCGGAAATAAAAATATGAAAATCCTATTTTGATATATTTTCAATTTTTACTCTTATTTAGTCTTTTTCCCTTACAATAACTACTTAAAATATTTTACTCCTATGTTGGACGATTTCTTATTTTAGTATGTATTTAAATTTACAAACTTAGGATAGAGTAACACAAAGAATTAAAATTATTACTCCCTCCGTCCATAAAAATGGTCTCTTTCGAACAATGTGAAAATATAATCTCTTTTAAATTAGTTTTATTTACAAAATGGTAAGAAAATAAAATAGACAAATTACATATTTCAAAATTATAATAAAAACTCTACAAAATAAGTGGTGACAAGAATATTTTATTTTTTCAAATAAACCATGAAAAGGCATACAAAAAAAAGCTTATCGAAAGTCCAAAATAGTAACTAGACCAATTTTCTAGGGATGTTGGGAGTAGTTCGTTATTCATTGACGTAAACGATATTCTATAGAAGAACTTTTGATGGTACCTAAAACTGTTTATATTCTAAATGGATACATACTTCCTCTATCTCATAGTTATCTTCATTCTTTCTTATTTGAATTGTCTCTACACAAACCACGAATGTTCTATTTAATTAAAAAGTATGCCAAGTCAATCGCGAAAGATAATTCTGGGACAGAGCAAATACATATTTTTGTAATGGACTTTAATCTCCGGCCGTTCGGACATGATAGCAGTTCACCATGACAAGACCTGGCAATTGGTCAATCAGTTCAGTTCCATTCCGGATCTCGGTTCGGGTCTCTTTTGGATATATGTTATAATCGGCTCGGGGGTTCAGTTCAGGTTGGTTCGGTTCCATATTTATTTTAGTTTGAATAGTTTTGGTTTTGGTTTGGTTTTGGTTTAGATTTGTATCAATTCAGGTTTATATTGGATCGTGTTTATATCGACTCGGGTTTGTATCAGTTCGAATTTATATCGATTCAGGTTTGTATTGATTTAGGTTTATATTAGTTCAGGTATATTGTAAATATATACTAATACTATATCACATAATAAATTTAGTCAATTTGTGACATACTTCGTAGTTATTTTGTTATTTAACACGTACGTACATAAAAAAATAGAGTAAATTCCCAAAATAGTTTTTTGTAATAAGGAGTTTTCCCAAATTAGTCCTCCATAAGTTTTAATTATCTACATGGTCCTCAATAATTGAGATTTATTCCCGAAATAGTCCTTTGTAATAAGGTATTTTTCCAAATCAGTCCTCAATAAGTTTTAATTATCTACGTGGTCCTTTGTAATCGAGATTTATTTCCAAAATGGTCCTTCGTAAATAATATTACTCAAATGAGGATTAATTGAGGGTATTTTTTATCCGCTAAATTTAGAATTAATTCTTAAAATAATCATTCATAATGAAGTGTTTTTCCAAAATGGTTTTTCTAATTAAAGATGTGTATTTGATTTAAAATTTAAAAGATTTTTTTAAGTTTTAAATAATTCATAAATTATTTATAGTCAATGTATTTTTTAAATTTTACAATTAATTGTACAGAAATGATTGTTTCGAGAATATACTTTAAATTTGAATGATCAAAATACCAAAATATCTCCCAATTACTCCCTCCGTCCCGCTATATTCGTCCACTTTTGACTTTTAGAACTGTTCATCTAAGCACTTTGTTTCATCAAATTCTCTCAATGTGTAAGCCTAAATATAGTCATGTGTGATCTTGTTTGATTTGTCCTAACATATAGATTATTAATATATAATTTCTATAATTTTTAATATACAAATTACAAGATAAAATGGATTAAAAAAGTGTATTGGATGGTGTGTAAAAATGAAAGTAGACAAATACTCTGGGACGAAGAGAGTAATTCTCATTTGAAGACTGATTTGGGATAACACCTTATTGCATAGAGATAAACCAAATACATTTATAAAACTTAAAAAAATCTTTTATATTTTAAATCAAATACACATCTTTAATTAGAAAATCTATTTTGAGAAAAGCACTTCATTATAAATGATTATTTTAAGAATTGATTCTAAATTTAGTTGAGAAAAAATACCCTCAATTAATGCTCATTTGAGTAACATTATTTACGAAGGACCATCTTGGGAATAAATCTCAATTATAGAAGACTACATAGGTAATTAAAACTTATTGAGGACTGATTTGAGAAAACACCTTATTACAAAGGACTATTTTGGGAATAAATCTCAATTATAGAGGACCACGTAGGTAATTAAAACTTATTGAGGACTAATTTGGGAAAACATCTTATTACAAAGGACTATTTTGGGAACTTACTCAAAAAAACAGTTACATAATTGACTAATTATTTACATTCTAAAATTTTCCCTCCTAAAGTTTTCGGCACGACTACCTTTTTGGGTAACATTCTACTTTGTATTAACTATACATTTCATTTTGTGTGTCAATATTTGAATAACTATATATAAAAATATATAATGAATTAAAATATACAGAGTAAATGTTATTACCAATGCTTATACAATGATTATATATACTATGATTATATATACTAAATGAGTCAAACTTTAATTCAACTTGACACCCAACGCTTATACAATGATTATATATACTAAATGAGTCAAACCTAATCTATTCTTAAATTAAAGGAAAATATATGGCTGGCCCATAATCATTAGCTAAGAATAGGTAAGTTTACGGTTATTCCTTGTAATCCTTTAAACACCTTCTAAAAGGTGCTCGCAAAAATAGATCATGGTCAGAGACCACTGATGTAGGGTACCCATGTAACTTATGCATATGGTCAAGAAATAATTGAGCCACTTCCTTGGTTGTGTAGGGATGGCTAAGGAGCATGAAGTGGCTATACTTTGTTAAACTGGCTAGTCAAACACTACCAAAATCATGTCCTTCCCTTAGGCTTTTGGTAACCCCCCTATCAAATCCTTTGGCATGTCTATAAAGATGTTTTTTGGAACGGGTAAGGGTTGGTGAAGAGCTGCCAAAGCTACATTTTTGTGCTTTACTATCATGCAAACATCACATCGCGTATGAACTCACGAACCATGTTCATTATACCTTTACATGTGAATGTTCCCTTAATGTGTTGCGCAATGGTGGGAATAGCTGATGGACCCCCACCTCCTATGAGCTATAACCAAACTTATAATTTCCTGTTAGGGATGGTGGGTACAGCTCTACCAGCAAATTGTAACATGAACAATTCTTGTACCCATGATGGTACTAAGGATTTGAACAAAGTTTTTATTGGTGTTAATCATTCTATACATGACAATATAGCCCCAAATGGTTGGATTCAACTTAACACCCCTCATAACATTTATATTTATTTGGAGTAACTGCATATTTTATAATTTAGGTATAGAAATATTAGTTCAAAGTAAAACTTATATATTTCATTCTAAACTTTTTTTGAGTGCTTTTTCAAATATATGTATGTATTTATGAATATATGTATTCATGTTAAGTTGAATATTACCTGAAGAGACAAAACAACATTTACAGCGTCATATAAGCGTTGGGTGTCAATTTCCTCACCAACGACATGGGTTGGCAGTTGAGAAAACTTAAGTGCAACCTACAAACCATTAGTATACAGAGTAAGTTATTTAAAACTTCAAATTTGTGCATGGGTAGGAGTACAATACATAATACACCGTAAATAAAAGCCAAGTTTACTTTTTGAGGGATAAAGTTAAATACCGCTCATTCCAATATTGACGCTTGATTTTGTTTTTATGTACAAAACATTTACATAGAATATAATACTATAAAAGTATATGAGGAAATTAACAGTAGATTACATGTCACAATAGTTAAAACTAATAATATTTTCAGTATATAAATCTCTTGATAAAAATTACCTTCAAACAATAACTAACACTCGTGAAAATAATATTGGAGGAAGAGTATGCACAGAACTAAAAGGCAAAACACATAATATTTTTACTTGGAAATGCCTCTCAACTATGGGTTAAAAACCATGATCCTCTCAGATAAACTTTTCTACTATAATATCAATAAAAGTACATCAATATTTCAATAATACAATAAATGGTGAACGTACATACATACATACATATAAAGATACACACAAAGATATTCATCCACACACACACGAGAAATATTATGTATTCAATATCTTTTTTGTCTTAAACACTACATAATTAACAAAAGAAATCAATATGTAGTTCGTACAACAAATAGCAAACAAATCTTCGAAGCTATTAGTCATTAAACATTGCAAAACACATAGAGCGAATGAGATAATAAAAAAATAAAAAACAAAAATAATTTTTTCTAAAATAAACTAAACCAAATCATACTAATCATTTAAAAAACTGAAAAAATAAGAAAATTAATAAATCAATTGAATTAATAATAATAATAATAATAAATATGGATTAAAGAAAACATAATAAAAAGCGTGAATAAACTCAAAAATTTGTTACGTTGAGTGAAGCGAACAAAAAAAGAGACCAGCGACCTAAAGCGTGAGACTTGTAGCTTGCCATTTTGAGAGACTAGAAAAGAGGGTTGCGCTAGATAAGGCGAGTCGCAATATATGGAGAAGAATCGAGAGAACAGAAGCAGTTTATATTGTGGGCTATCAAAGCAATGTGAAGCGGAGAAGGTACGCGATATCTTTAAATGTGATTTGGAACACCCTAATTTTTATAAATTGTTGACGCACAAAGAGCCTAGTAGGCTTATGCTTCTTGCCAGAAAACAAAGCGCAAATGGCAATCGCCTCAAGCACACCAATCGTAAAACACCACGCCAAAGCCATTTAGGGACAAAAACAACACACCTATGCACCATAAGCACAAGTGGCAAGGAGCATTAATTAAATCAGTATGGCTTGAGCACAATGCCTCGTCTAGATCATTTTGAATCATTGTTATGGACTAACAAGATACGCCTCCTTACTATCACCATGTCTTGAAGACTTTTCATGAAACGAACTAACTTATAAGAAATTCAGCTATTATTTAGGAGGCTTCAGGCTACTCGTGGATCAAAATAAAAGAAGTTGTATTCAAGGCAACTTTTACTAACATAAACTTCTACTAACATATTCCTACGAGAACCGGGTTTTAAGAGGCCTATAAAAAAAGTATATCCGAGGAATTTCTTAGAATGATTGTGAGGGAAAATATGCAAAATATACACTGATCTAGAGCATTCTTGTTGCGTCATGGAGCCATCCTTGTGTGAAGAAAGTTACAATCTACATGGAGAAGGAGATCTTCAGATCGTAACATCCAAAAGATGAATCAGAGCTAAACGTGTGGGCTGCAAACCATTATTTTCCTTGTGATCTCGGTGGAGATGTGATAGCCAAAGAGGATTCGAATAAGGTTCGTGTTAGAAATCCTAGATTAGAATTTTGTGATAATAATTCAAAAAAGCCATCATGTTATTATGTACCAGTGTAAATTGCATTTAGTGATTTAGTGGATGGATATTACACAAACATAGGCCCCATAGATTTTGAGAGTTTCTCTGAACTACGCAAACATATCTGGTGTCATTCTATGTGGTTTTTATAATTACAGTATTCTTTCTAGTAGATGGGTAACACCCCATGCGTCATCTACTTCTATGTGTGTGCTTGTGATGGAAAAAGTGGTATAGCACTGTCTGTCCTATGTTTTTGCGACAATGTTGCATGATCCTCTCAGCAACCTATTTATTTGATTTGTTTACATAACTTTTATTTGGTGATTTCCACTGCACCCCCATGAACTTTGAGTCCAATCCATATCGATTTATAGTCTCAACATTGACTAAATATATTTTTTTTATTAAAACTACACTTAATTCAACCGCACAAGCTATGAATCAAAGCAAATCTTAAGAGGATGTTTCTCGCTACCATCTTCCACTCTTGTGCAATACATTTATATCTTCTTATATCCCCTCTTGTAATTTCTACTTAATCTCCTCTCGTGTTGGATTATTAGATGAAAGTAAGGTTCCTTTTTTAAATTAAGGAAATGCTCTTATTGTGCTAAAGGTTATGACAAGAAAGTCATTATTGAATTAAGTATAAGAGGGGATAATCTTACACCAAATATTTGGTGTAATATTGTTATTCTATTCAATTGAAGGGCACGGGGTTGGGCCACGACAAGGGTGGTATAGGAAGGGCAGGGGGCATCTTGGACAAATTACACATATAGTCAACTTCCAATAAAAATGAAGAAACTAAAAGTCAACTGAGTCAACTGGGAAGTTTATTCCTAGACGAAAGAGAGTAATTACTTAAATATTCTATATTTTACTACCACTTAGTATAACTTTTAAAATTTACCTTAGGTAAGCATTGGAAGACCAAGTTTTTTGACTAGTCCTAGTCTTTAGACCAGTCTTCTACTAATTGCAAATCAGTCCAAGTTCCCAACATGTCCTACACTAGTCTCGAAATAGTCCTAGTCCTCCTAACAAATTAAACATCATTTGAGACTATTAGTCTTAGACCGGACTAATCTCAAGGACTTGTTTGGTTCCAATTGATCTTTGAGATCACAATCCTTTCGTTCTTTGCTAGGTGGATGTATGCTAAATGCTCTTAAAATTTAATTTGTTCCCACATTCCACATAGACATGGGGGCACACGTTCATAAGTACCAAACTCTGAAGAGTGTTTATAAATCCAAGTGAAAAGAACATTTGGTAGTAAGAGACTAAGGTGCCGTTCTCTTCATCTTTTTTAGTTATAACTTATTTATATTATAATCAAATCGAATCTGATTAGAAACATATTTAAATTACACTACATTACTATTTGCTGAAACCAGGCTTTAAAAATTTCATATAAAAAACCAATCAAAAGATCAAGCAAAGTGAAAAGAGCCTATAAGTGTGGAAAAAGATGAAAGGAAATAAGCGGAAGCATACCAAAAGGGCTTCTGCTGTGCAATCTGAGACCTGCCAGCCATGATCTTGCGTTGAGAACGTCCAACATCCCTTGCTCTCATGTCGATAGTACTTTTCTTGAAATTCTCCAGGGGGATTGGAGATTACCTTAAAAAATTAATTATTACGAAATACGATATTAGGAACAAATTAGACCATAAAAGTAAGGGCTCATTGAGCTTTGAGATAAGACATAAAATATGGGAAAATGATAGGGGATCTGAAATTTGTTCACAGAAAATTTTAAAAGAATGATTTTACTAGTGATAAACGAGGGTCGTTATAAGTGACAATGGAAGTCGATGGTTAGTGGTGGTTGATGGAGATATAAAACCCTCATATTGGCTATAATTTGGGAAGCTAAAAATTTTTAGTCTCGGACACTATTTTAGCAACTCAGTTTTTTCAACGTCTCTCCAACCATGTCATTTATTTTTTACACATTTGTAGTACTTTATTACTTCAAATTATTTTTTAAATCATATTCACATATTATTTTCATATTTATGTAAATAATATTATTAAAGTATTGTTTTATATTTTATGATAATATTAATATATTAAGTGCATTAAAATTATTTAGAAACTCAAATGACAACCTCCATAAATAGAAGTTGTAATGTTAAGTGTAAAAGTCCCTCTATAAAATAACATCTCTCTTGGGGGCATAATTTTTGGTATAATATGTTTCAAAAAACTTATTCTCTCTATCCTTGAGTGTTTGTACTCATTTAAATTTTTCGGTTTAAGTATGTAAACTTTGACCAAAAATTAAATATAAGGGATATTAGACATTGATACAAAAATAATTTTATTATATATATTTAATAAAATATTTTCAAAATATTATTTTATCAAATAAATATAAAATATATATTTTATTTAATTATAGGTCGAATGTTGCCAATGGTTAACGGCAAAAAGAAAAAGTTGAGCAAACACTAAAGGACGGGAGGACTATTTTTATGAAAGTAGTCATAAAATTTAATAATTATTGGTCTATGTGAATAATGAGGGTTATATCAATATATATCGAGGATACATAAAGAATAAGACCAAAGTAAAATAAAGAATTATAATAACAAAAGAATAAACAAAGTAAACATTAATAATATTATATTTCGCATTATATTTATTATTCATAATATCCCGCCCTCCCTCCCGCCCTGCAATTCAAGGTGACCATTGTTCACATTAACTTCTACTACCTTCAACTTTTAAGTTCTCACCATTAATCACGTTAAAGTGACCGAATTCTCCATAAATGTTTAAGGAGACGAACATAGCTTGATATCAAAAAATATGCATCAAAAGAGAACAACCCATAATCCACTAAGACTTTGCAACCTCTTAAGTTTCTACTAACTAAATTTCACCCTCATCAACATGACTTAGCACATTAGTGTGGGAGTCATCATCACCATTTCATTTTTATGTTTCTTTCAACTTCTTTATGTCATTGAGGATGCCTAAAAACCGAATAAATTTAAACTCTTTGGCATTCAAGTAAAAAAAAAGTGAACTTTCCTCAATATATTGGTTTGTTCCCGAGTATCATTCTCTCCAAGAGTGGACGGGAGATCTAGGCTAATCTTTCCTACTAGTCACACATAGACTAGCACAAATCATCGGAAGCTCTCACGACCAAAGTGGTAGTTAGTAGTGCAAGGAAAAATAATAGGCGTTGAAATTGTTGAAAATTAGTTACAAAGATGGTTAGGCAGACGGCTGTGTGTCAGAATTATAAATAAACAAATCCGAGTTTATTAAATATTTGGATTTTGTAATATGAAATAAATCGAAGAACTGTAGAGTAGAGGATGATAGTAGTAGATCAAAGGGTAACCGTAATAGAGTAGAATACAAGAGGAGAAGAAAAAACAATTGTATCACATAAAACTAAGGAGAAGGAAAGGAGAGTCACCGGATCTTAAGCTAGTAGCTCCTCCCTAGCGTACTACCTAACGAGAATGCTTTTCTCCCATGATAAAACAACTAACGCACAACTTAGTTTCATAATCTAAGGTTGTACCGGTGAACGCAAACAACTGAAGGATTATCATTGGCGAAAAACCATGGAGGATCACCATAACTAGGCTTTCTCTTATACTCACAAACTTTGAAATGATACACTCACTCTTTTTGAGACAACAAGATGGTTTGGTATATATAGGGAGGCTTCGTAAGATTTACATTAATAGGAATTATTAGTATGATTGTCATTAATGACCCCACTATGAGATTAGAGATTAATAGGTAAATAACTCAAAAATACAAACAGATTTAAACTTAACACAAAAAATTAGAAGAGGTTTTGACCATGGTCAAGCATAATGCTCAGGTTAAGGTCATTTGCTCATAGCCGAACATGAGATTGAGGTAACTTGCTCAGAGCCGTGCATGAGATCAAGGTCACTTATTCAAAGTTGATAAAGGGGTCTGAGTCAAGCCAAGTATTTGTGGTCCTAAGACTTAGAGCCGAGATCGAGTTCCTAGGTCCAGGCCTCAAGCTAAATAGAGTCCAGAGCCTCCATCTTTAGCTTAACAATGTTCGGGTTTTAGGACTTAGTTAACAACAATCATTTCTTCTACTTGTCACATTAACTTTGAGAATCATTTTCTCATTCATCTGTTCACCATTTTTGTGTATAATATATTGTTGGAACACACTTTCTTATTCACATTGAACTAAAGTTTATGTTATCATTTCCCTCCAACTAGAATTTTAAAAATTTTGGACAAAGAATATTCAATAATCAATTATCAAGTTGTGATAATCGACCATCACACTACTTTATTCAAAATGTTTATCTTGATCCCCTTGGATGTTTATGCAACGGAAACTCCTCCTCTTAGACTATAAAAAGACCACCTTTAACTCTCATTTTACACACAATTCTTCATCATTTCAATACTCTTTTCATTACATCAATTCCTTACATATTCCATTTTGTTCTTAAATTTCCACTTAAAACATATCGATTTTCATTATCAATGTAGGTTCACTAACTCCGAAGTTTGATTCTATAAGATAAAATGAACTTCACATTTAATGGCCTCCTTCCATTGAGGTCCTTCTCACGAAGTCACTGCTTCGTGATACGCTTGTGCAGTGGTTCATGTTCTAATAAACATGTCAGAATGTCGTTTTTGCTCTCTATCGGAAAGGACAGAGATTAGGATTCTAATTCTAACATGTAAGTTAAAATTTAATTGTTTCGATGAACTTGTTTTGTCACTCAATTTTAACGGAAATATGTGCTCGATGGAAGTTGCATTACTCGACTCTATTATCATGTACTTACAAGATCTTACAAGCAACAAACTCTGTTTGTTTATCCACGTTTGATAACCTTGACTCTAATTAGAAGTATTGGATAATAATATGTATCACTAATCCTTTCCTCAATTCGCACAAATGAACTCTTGTACAATTAGTCAATAACCCAAAGGCACCACATCAAAATTAGTGTTGTATTATATATTGAAATGTACAACAAAGAATAAAATTAGACAACTACCTCAATCACTTCATACCTCTATATATACTAATCACCAAGACAATGTTATTATAATGTTGTGTAATAATCTAAAAGTTTAGAGACTTTCACGCATCTTAAATTTTATAGAAAAAAATTCCTTCACATATCTTTTAGAAATATTGAATTTTTATCTTAATACAAAAGATAGTTGAAACTTCATTCATTTCTAAGATGTTAAGCCACTCCATATTTTAAGTAAAATAGTTCTAGGACTGCTTGCCACCCCCCAACTTTCATTCTTAAATGTTTCCTCCACTTGAATGTGATTGTCAATTCTTTATTCAAATCTTAGTGGCAAATTTTAGCCTTCGATCCATAAGTATTATATACTACATACGTCGGGTTCACGTTAAAACATGAATGCAATACTTTCACAAAATTTATACTCTAATAATGTAAAATTTAGTTATAAAATATGTATTATTTTAAATAATAATGTTTGGAGACATTTTATGTTGATGGATCAATAAGGGGAAAATGATGCAAATGAGTTCATGAAGAAGTGAAATACTAACTTGAGAAGCTTTTAAGAACTCGTGTGCCCTTTTAAGTGTTGGCCAGTACTCTTGATTAAGATTGCTTGAAAGTATTGCTCGGACACTAAATGACAAATCCCACATCTGGCTTCCAAAGCTCTACATTAATCCAAACAAGTTACCACAATTCAATTTTTTCATGCAAGTATTACTTTGAACTCCTCTTTTAATTTTTGAATTAGTAAAGAATCATTCAAAAACCTGCACTTTCATGCCATCTTCGGCTACCCAAAAGTAGTCTGGAAGTCGAGCAAGGTGCCTTCTAAATGCCTCTGAATTTGGATCCTCATCCCAACATGCAACAATGCATGCAGTCTATAAAGACAAGTAATTATAGATATAATAATTAATTAGCGGTTCATGATATGGTTATATTACTAATGATACCAGCATAGTTTGTAAGGCGGCAAGGCGAGGCGCCAATGTACCTTCATACGCCTAGGCGACGACTAGGCGACATACATAGATACATACATACATACATATATATATATACATATATATATATACACACACACACACACACACAGAGATTGCTCGTTAAGGAAGAGGATCCAAAATCCGAAGGCTACAAGGCAAGAACGTGCAAGTCATAATCGATTTCACTCCTTTCGAATTCAATCCAAGGTTTTCAATCTTTTTCACTCATCCTATAACCAGAATTTCTGTATTAGTGAAGTTGGGAGGAAGAATTACACTATCTGGTTTGATTTTAAAGGGTTGGAATGGATTCTTCAGATTTTCCCCAAATTAAATCAAAGAAATACTTGGGCTATTACTCGGTTTGAAAAGCAGCGAAAAATTTCCATCTCATATGGGTCAAATAGGTGGGGAAATTTTATCAGAATTCTTGAGTCTAGGGTAGAAGGGAGCACTTCTATTTTTATCCCAGTGGATAGAGGAGGTTCAAATTGTTTTTAGAACGCTGTTGATGCCTTCTTTGGGAAGACTAAGGCCCCCATTATTACGGATTCTATTTCTAGTGCACACAAACTAACAGTGGTACATGAGCTTAATGTTCTTGGCCCTTCAAACAGCACTGGTTTTGCAGAGCCTTCAAATTTGGATACGAAAGCTACCTTTGGAGCTCAACAAAATGATGAGTTACCAGAAGATAAAGCTCCTGCTGGGACTGGTTTTGGTCAAGGGGCAGGGGGTAAAGAACAGACAGTGGGCTCACAGACTACTATGGAGATTTTAGCTCCTCAAAGAAATGAAGAACATGGGATAAAGACAGTTGCACTACTGCATAAAGACTCGGATCCAAGTGTTAAGGATATTGAACATCATGCCACTCCTGGGGGGTTGAACTCGGAAGAAGAGCCCACCAAAGCATGTCTCCTGAACTATGAAGAGCAAATGATTATCGAAGGGTTGCTTAAGCAAACACCGGAAGTGGAAGTTTCAAGAACGGATGATCCTATTCAATATGAACTTAAGCTAATGATCATCGATGATAATGTGGAAGAACCAGCAAGCGGAGATCTCCAAAAGGAGTTTGAGATTCTTAAGCCCATTTTTGAGCAACATATTAGTGACTTTGAGCAATCTCTATGGATGATTAAGGAATCATTGCATTCTCCTTTCATCAAGGAAAAAATCCAAAGGGGTCTTGTTCAAACTCTTCAGGGCAAGGCAATAAAAGCTACAAGGGACGCTATGAAGAGCGCACAATGCATTAGGGCAATCAAGATAAAAGGTACGCGACATCCAGTCCTACTATCATGTGCCAACATTGACGAACCTATCATTACATCTTTGTGTGAACATCTCATCAACTATGAATGAAGCGGAAGACTTTTGGGAACTGTTAAACTGTTGCTTACCACTGGTAGATGATGGACACCTTGTTTACTCTTGTTTCTGGGCACTAGTTAATTAGATTTTAGACATGCAACTCTATACAGCAGCTGGAATCTCTGCTGCCCTGTATTGCCATGAGCTCATTGACCTGCAAGGATTTGGGAGCAGTGGCATGAGGAATACATCCATTTGCAAAAAATTGATTCCCTGCAGCAGCTCTAATGAGGTCCACCACGTTGGAATGAGCTGTTTGAATTGAACATAGGTTTGAGTGATGGCAGACACATGATAAGAGCATTTTTCTCCAGCCATATGGTGACAACAAGGGAGTAAACAAAGCATTGGGACCTATTTTAGTTATTGCTATCTGTTGATCATTTTCCAGCTTTTGGACTGTTTGAGTATCAGGCCTTGTTGGGGTCCGGCCAACCCCCTCCTTTTGTACTTTTTTTTCTTTCTCTTTCAATAAAAATAATTCTTATTAAAATATATATATATACACACACACACACATATATATACATATATATATACACATTTGTATATGTATATATAGGTCTTATACATTTTAAGGAAGCTTGACAGAGAAGACCAAGAGAGAGAGAGAGATAGAAGATAAGTTTAAGTTTGTTAGGCTACACTAAAAGAAAAAGGGCTGCACTAAAAAATGGGTTTTTTCAAAATTTTAAAGGGGCCCAAGGCATCAAGGCGAGGTAAGGCGAGGAAAGGCGACGCCTAGGCGAGCGCCTGGTGGCCTTAAGGTTTTCTAGGCGAGGCGAGCAGACAAGGCGTCCCAATGACAGCGCCTTATCGCCTAGGCGACGCCTTACAAACTAAGGATACCAGGCTTAACACCACTAATGGCTCTCAAAAATAATGAATGTATTAGAGACAATAACAGTTTTTGTGTTATATGATTATATCATCGTGTCAATCTTGGCATCTTATATGGGTTGAAATAACAATTTCATTACCTAGTACTGCATCCATCCTTTTTTACTACACCCTTATTTTTATTACACATTCTATCCTATAGTTTTCTTCTCATTTGACTTTTCACGGTCTCGTATACAAATTTGACCATTAATATCTTTATTTGCATATATTCATAGATTTAAAAAAATACTACCTCTGTCCCAGAGTATTTGTCCACTTTCATTTTTTCACACCATCCAATACACTTCTTTAATTCATTTTATCTTGTAATTTGTATATTAAAAAATTATAGAAATTATATATTAATAATCTATATGTTAAGACAAATCAAACAAGATCACACATGACTATATTTAGGCTTACACATTGAGAAAATTTGATGAGTCAAAGTGCTTAGATGGACAGTTCCAAAAGTCAAAACTGGATGTCGGGACGGAGGGAGTATTTTTTTTATACTACGTATCGAAATGAATCTATTGATATTAAATTTATTTCAAATTTTGATATATTCTTACCAGAATTTATGTTCAAATTAAATAAGTTAACTGTAAAAGTCAAAATGAAAAAAGAGATACCCACTAAGGAAGTACTTATTTTGAATAGAAAAATAAATACTTCGTAGCATAGTTTAGGTTTTAAGCCAAGAAATATTTCATGAAATGAAACAAAGAAGAATTTTAGAAAAAACCAAAAATAGAAAAAGAGAAAATAATGTGGATCGAGAGAGTGATAGCTAAAACAAATATATTGGTGGGAATATACTTATGGTCTTAAGCTCACCTTTATGGTAATTCCAATGCACATGTAATTGGAGCATTCATCCTCATAATGAATGTGGTCCATTGCCATCTTAAGGGCTTTCTTTCTCAACTTTGAAAATGGCCAAATCTTTAGGAGAGGCTCTACGAAATATTGTATAAACTCATAGAGGTAGAATGGCATTGAATTGAGAGGATAATTAATGTCTTCCTAGAATATAAGAAACAAAAAGGAAATTGAATTTTTCAATATATCATGTCGAGTTTATGGCCTTAAAATATTAGGTCTCAATTTAAGAATAATAACAATATAAAATTTCCATGTAAATAATTGAAATAATGTGACCTTAGCACACATGAAACGAAGGTCATTCCATTTAATCTCCTTGTAAGGATGGGCGTAAAGCTCTTGTCTTAAAGAGAGAACAACTTCAGTTTGTGGTCCAACGAATCTTTTGGCATACACATACGTCATTGGAAAGAAAGTGAGGCGACTATAAGACAAAAATTTACCTAATAATAAACACACGAAATTTATAAGAAACATAAATGAAAATAGAGAAATTTACTTTAACAGCACTAAAACATTGTTATTTTCGTATATAGCACAACAAGTTTTAATTTCCATAACTAGTATTTGATTAATTAATAATTCTAGTGTACTAAAATGCCATTTATATATGTTTATATTTACTGTCTCATCACTTCATTCTGTCCTGGGTCGGTCGTCGATCACAAAATGCCGACATTAGTGTTCCGTTGCCAGTCTAGTAATGTCCATTATGCATGATTTAATTACTTCTGTGATTTCACGCTAATAATATCTAATTTCGTTGTTAATGTCTACATGTTTATTGCCAAGACAATGTTGGTTGAAAAAAGGACATTGTCGCAATTATAAATGTCCACTACATTAGCTATCAATGTCCTCGATAACTAAGCAATGTCCATAATTTGTAAAATGTAACATGTCCATAATTTTTACAACGTCATGGATCAGTGAAAAATGTCAATATTTTTTACAATATCCATAAAAAAGAAAATATAAACAGACAAATCAAGGAAAGAGAAAATCGACCAAAGGGAGAAAAACGTATAGTCTATCTTTTATACGGAGTACAAAAAATTAAGACACAAGGGTGTTTTAGTAATGTATATTATTAATAATTAATTAATTAATTAAATTCTAGTTTTGGAAGCAAAACTTGACCAGTGCCATTTGGGGAAAAGTGTTAATTTTTGGTGCTACTTTGTACAAATTTCACATGAAAATATTATTTATTTACAAATTTTATAATAAATTTATATTAATTTATTTATAGTGATTTTCATAATGAGAGTTTTATAATGGTCATAAGGTCCAAAAAAACGTTTATTTATTTATTAAAAATAACTAAATAATATTTATCACAATAATAAGCAAACTTTTTTATGAAATTTGACATATTCCTTGGCTCATAGCAAAAAATTGTCTATAAGATTAACTAATATCACCTGAAGAAAAACAACTAGTATTGTTTGCAACTTACCTGGATGGATAGGGAAAAACTTAGGAAGAAGCAACATTTCTGGGAGTAAGGGATTACAACCATCCCACTCATATATCCCTAACACCTGTATTATAACATTGATAATAATTAAAATATTAGTTGTCAAAGGAAAAGAAGAGTTCATTTATGACTCTACTAAGGTTTTTTCACCCTGGTATTTATATTGACAAATGGTCTTGTATGAATGCGAAAAATAGTGATCGATCAACAACTAAGAAAAAGAGAGTATTTCTCACAACACGAGAGCGACCATATATCACGCCACACTATTCATATCAGAGCGTATTGATATTCGAAGAAGGATTACATCCTGTAATCCTTGTTGTGAAGTAGTAGTTCACAACCATATTCAGAAGTTAAGTACAATGCTGATCTGGAAATAGGCTGAAAACACGCCCTTGACGTAGAACATGAAGGTGTAACACACCAAGGAGAAAGACTCAAACAGGGCTTGTAGTCAGTAATCACTTGTAAGTCTTTAACCAATAGATTAAGGTACTCGTGTGTAATTGATTGTAAATGCTACAGTGATTTAGTGGAGGACTATTACACAAACGTGGGCCTCGCAGATGTAGGAGATTCAGCTTCGAACTGCGTAAAAAGTTCTTGTGCACTACTTACTATTTTTTACTATATATTCTGTGTGTTTACATGAGATGGAGAAGATGTTTCAAAACTAAGTCAGTTATTGGTTTTATGACAGTGCTAAAACACTTTTTGCAACAATTTGTTTTTTAATCTTCTTGTCTAAGATCAATGCTTGATTATTCCCGCTACCCCCTACAACAATTTTTTGCAAGAGTTTGTTTGTGCTAAAAAAATGTGTGCAACAGTTTGTTTGTTTTATCTCCTAGCTATTTTGATCTTAACCATGGGTGACATGAAAGAAGGTGCCAATGTTCAACGACCACCACTTTTGCGTGAACACAATTACAGGTTCTGGAAATGGCGAATGAGAGCTTTTCTGAAATCTCAGAGGGGGAGTTTGGCGCAGCGTGGAAACTAGGTGGAAAGAACCGTTGAAGTTCTCAGATGATCTATTAATCTCCACTAATAAACCTTTTGAGAATATAGCACAGCTGAAGTTGCTGCAACTGAGTTTGATGATAAGGCATGGGATGCTATATTTGGTGCAGGCGATAGCAACGCAGTACAGACTTATCTCAAACTATACAAGTGATAAGGAGGCATGAGACATTCTTGAAGTAACTCAAGAAGGGGATGAGAAGGTAAAAAATGCCAAGTATCAAATTCTCATGACCTAATACAAAAGTATTCTAATGCATGAGAATCATTGACTTTCATGGAAAATTTAATTCTAAAATATCAAACTTTATAACATGTACTCCTATTTATTTAAAATTATACTCTTTCCGTCCTTCAAGTATAGGTTCTTCATGGTTTGAATTACGATGTTTGACCAAAGTTATTTTCAATTCAATTAATATGAATATAGGTATAAAAATAAAAAATAATGTTACCTATGTAAAAACTACTTCAAAAAATTTACAAAACAAGTAGTGATCTATAAACCAATTTATTTTAATTTATATCAAATAATAAATGGAAAGAGGCAAAAAAATTGAATAAAGTTTGACTATATATATACATAAATAGTGAAAAATATAGCTGGACGGATGACATACTTATTAATGATTAAAGTGTGTAGAAATTTGACAAAAAAGAATCAAACTTCAAGGATTATGATGCAATGAACTATAAAACTTACAGCAAACCAGAATTTCCCCCAAGAAGGAATGCCTACAGCGCCACCATGGTCAAGAATCCACTTTCGTCCCCTCTCCATTGCCCTATTTTCTCCATCATCAGGCCCTTCCCCTAACAGTCTCAGAGCCACGTAACTTATTCCACTGCCAAACATGGTGCTAGGACCCTCTATGTGCAATCCCCAACCTCCATCTTCATTCTTAATTATTGAGTTTTTTCATTGCAAACAAACAACAACAAACTTTTGAGTATAATAAGAATTGAGCAATGACAAAGGAAAAAATGTGATAAAAATATTTAAGAAAACCAATTATACCACTACCGTCGCCTGAAATGTCCAACATACCCTTCATTTCTTTCCTGTTTTACAACCCAACCCTGCCCTCCCCTCCCCTGATCTCTGCCAGGACTAGCACCCACCACCGCCATCATCCCCGGCTCCATTGTCGCCATCAGCTCCGCCAAAATTGACCCAGCCCCAACCACCGTCGCGGTCACCTCTACCACAATTGACCCAACCCCCACCACAATCGCCCCTCAGCCCCAACGTAACCACTCACCATCAGTCGCAGTATCATCCCTAGCCGCTACCATCTCCTCCCGGAGAAAGATAAAAGGGGAAGAGAAAAAAGAAGGGAAGAAGATGAGAAGAATATCTAGTACAGATCTAGTGTAGATCTGGGAGAGAGGGAAGAGAAGAATTTCAGGAAGAGAAGAAGAAGAAAAAGAAGAAAAAGAAGAAGAAGAAAAATAAAAAGAGGAACAGAACTGAAGAGGAATTGGGGGGAGGGGGGGAAGGAGACGAAGCGAAAAGGAGGAAGGAGTTAGATTTATTGACCTAAATGAAACGACCGCAATGGAATCTAGGACCCGAAAAATTTCAAAATGAGCATAGTGAGTGTACGTAGGTGAGATAAATTTGGTTAGATTTAAGAAACTCAAAAATAATTGTATTCATTTAAACAAAATTGAAATATTTTATGAGATAAGTGAGATGTAAGAGTTGAAAAGTTTTATGTAACATAAGATATACTCTGTATATATTTAAAGTATTGTATTATGGTACTCCTTCCGTCCCAAAAAGATTAAGACAGTTTGACTAAAGTGGTAAAATAAAGAGGGATAATTTTGTGTTGACTTTCCAAAAATATTCTTGATATAATGGATAAAAGTAGGATGTGATGGGTAGATTATTAGGTAAAAAAGATGATATGATAGGTAGCGATGTATACGAATCGAATCGAAGCAAATATATCACTATTCGATTCGTATTCGATTAAAGTGATATATATATATATATATATATATATATATATATTCAAATTCGGATTCGTATATAATTTGAATTTTAAAAAATATTCGTATTCGATTCAATAGATATTTGACATATTTGAATTCGTATTCGATTCGAAAATATTGGTAATTTTTTATTAAAAAAAATTTCTTAAATACATTAAATTATTATTTTATAATAATGTAAAATGTAGTAAAAATTAAAATATAGTAAAAATATGTTAGAATATATATAAATTTATTTTTAAATTATAATATTCGAATATATATAAATTTATATGTACACAAATATTTAATATATTAGAATATATATAAATTTATTTATAAATTATGATATTTGAATAATTTGAATAATAAACGAATCGAATCTATTAATATTTGTATTCAAATTCGAAAATAATTCGAATCTAAAATAAGATTTGTATTCGGATTCGAATTCGAATATAGCGAATACGAATCATCTTTTTCGAATATGAATCACGAATCGAATACGTTTTATTTGATTTGTATGCACCCCTAATGATAGGTAAGATATGAAAAAGTAAGGGGTAAAAGTGGTTTTTTAATAGAAATGAGACGGATTTTAAGGGACGCAAATTTTTCGAAACGTGACAGACTTTTTGGGACGGAGAGAGTATAATTTTAAACAATAGGTGAAAGCACTTGATTGTGAAAAATTAAAACTTATATAATTATTCGAACATACTCCACCATTATTAGCTGATCACCTGATGATTGTATAAATAACGGATCATCTCTACTTTGTGCGGCGAGGTTAGCACTGCATTTATTGCTCCCGTCACATACAAGGCAATAACCTACACATATACACGAACCAACTTTACATATTTTAAGAGTAAGTTAGAGTCTTTCATCAATTAAAAGCTCGAGTTTGTTGCATGCCAAGAAAAGTTTTATATTCTAACGCATCCCCTCACGTTCATCTGTGCAAGTGTGGTCGTTCAAAACTTTACAAATGAAATTTTAATATTTTAAAATTAGATGGCGATGAAATTCAAACTTCCAACCACTTAATTAGGCATCAACTTGTGGAACCATGCACAAACTATGAGGGTATTTCACTGTGCTGGTGCTTATTGCTTTATTACTCATAAGCAATTCCTAACTTATAGACTGCTTATAAATCAAATACTCTGTATGTCCTAATCAGAATAACTTTTTTCCAAACAGATGAATGAACAGGTTTTGGGTCGTTAATTACGAGGAGGAGGAGGAAGAGATGCAATAGTACTTACAAGGGGAGGAAGGAAGAGACAAGGGCCAGAAGACTCAGCGGGCCAATGGCCATCACAAGCCTGAAGGGTCGAGTAGAAACTGATTGCCCTTCTAAGTGTTGTTGTTATTGCTTCCTCTGTGATGCCCTCTTCTTCTTTTATTTTGACGCCGCCCCTTGGAATTGGACCGCATCCATTCTCCTTCGAAAACTATATATCATTTTAAAAACAGATTAAAACTAAAACATTGTGCGTATTTCTATCATTTGACTATATTTCCATTTAATTTAAACTAAAGAAATCTACGTAGCATTTAGGCAATATTCAAAAGAATATTCCCAAAAATTGCAGACATTACGTAAATACTACTCCTTTAGGTCCTAAAACCTTTGCTATTTTAATTTTTGTGTGAAACAGTGACATTTTGTGGTCATAATTGTAAGAGAAGTATAATTAGTTATTGAATAAATTCCATAAATGGGCTCCAATTCTTAGATATTCCATAAATAGTCTTGAATTTCGAAAAACTATTTTATAAATAGTCTTTGGTCATATTAATTAGATATTTACCTGCAAGCGCATAAGCCGGTCAGAACTTTGCTGCCTTGTGAATCTATTCCTCTTGAATTCGGCACGTAGCCTTTCAACCTCGGCCCTCTCCTCCGGCGTTCCGGCGTCGGGATCGAATTCCCAGTGCTGTCTCCCGATGAAGTTGTTCGTCGTGCTTAGCAACCCATCTTTCCCTTCCGCTATCCTTAGCTTCCACATTTTATTTCTCACTGCAAGCAATTTTAATTACTCGATCACTACGCATTAGATTATAACTCCAGAGAGATAGAGAAGAGAATTGAAAGCGAAAAATAATATGCCTGCGGGCCTTCAGATGCACCCAATATTCTCCTACCTAAGTTCTGGAGTTTAATTTGTAGAAGTATCTCATGCATATGTGTATGTGTTAATTTATACGGAGTATATGGGGCCAAAGCCCTGAAATGATGTAATTGTGATTTGTGACTCTTAAAATCAATCTTCTTTCCCGTCCCATAAAAATTTAGTTCTTTCTTTTTTGTTTGTGGTAAAACAATTTAATGATAATTGATCTTATTGAATGTGTTTGCTCTATCTATAAAAAGGATTTATATTTCTTTTTTCGTTTGTTCCACAAAAAAATCATTTTCTAGTTTTTATGTTTGAAGAAATTTTTGTGACTTTTGTTACGTCTTTCCTTTTCCTAGCACTATTTTCAATCACACAGTTTCAATTCTTTTGTTAGTTCTGTGTTCCCGGTTAATTGTATTCCCTCTGTCCCACAAAACCTTTCTGGTTTTAACTTTTACACTATGTTTGGTTCAAGGAAATTGGAAGGAAAAGAAATGAAAATAGTTTTTCATCAATTTCCTCACAAAAATGGGAGGAATTTGGTTTTCTCTCATCTTAGTACATTTTGCCTTCCCATTTTCTTTTCTTTCCACTTTTCTTTTCTTTTCCTCTCTAACCAAACAAGAAAAAATATTTTCCTTCTCATTTTCTTTTCCTTTCCCTCTCAAATTCCTTGAACCAAACATAGTGTTAAAAGATTTAAAGAAAGTGTATTTTGGTATTGACTTTCCAAAAAATCCCTTGGATATGATAAGTAAAAAGTAAGTAAAATTTGCACTAAATAGGACTAAAACATAATTACTTTCCCAATGTAGGACTTAAACTTTTTTATTTCCTAAATAAGACTTAATAATGACCTAGTGGGAAGAATAATGTCCCGTAATGATGGTCATTTACTTAAATAATGACTACTTATTAATGACCAAAAGTCTTACATGGGGAAATAAAAACATATGGTCCTATATTGAGAAAGTCATTATGTTTTAGTCTTATTTAGGTAAATTTCTCGTAAGTAAATGTGATGAGAAGATTAGTAGTGAAAAAATGTGATGTGATTAGTAAAGTAAGAATTAGTATGTGTAAGAACGACTTTTTAATATAAATAAAAAGGATTTTTGAGACGGGTGAAAAAAGAAAGAAGAAAAAACTTTTGGGACAGAGAGAATTGAACATTATTGTGATACAAAAGAAGTATAAATTTAAAAAATTGTTTTAAGATGGATAAAATAATAGAGGCAGGGCCGAGTAAAATTTATCGGGGCCTTGATTGTAGTTATTGGGTGCACAATTTTTTTATTCGCCATTCATTCTTCATGAATCGAAACGGATGCCTGCTTTGCTGCTATTGAGACGTTTTTTCAAGAAACCACAGAAATTGCATGTGTATGATGCAACTCAAATCACAGGTTTTTAGACCGCAATCTATAAGGAATGTGCATCAATATCTATAGAGTAACGGAGTTTGTTCTTTTTGTTCATAGACCAATTAAGTATGTGAAACTTGTGTGTATATAATAATTATCTACATGTATATTCAAATGAATAGCAAGGATTATATCCTTAGTAATATCCTAATTTTCAAATATTTGGATTTTTATCTAAGCATAATTTTTTTATTCTATTATTTCATGTTAATTAATCAGTGATTAATTACACTAAAAAAAGAGAGAAATGATAGAGATTTATCCAAGTAACATTCAATAATAGGTAATATACGTAAACGAGTTTAGAGGTGCAGAGTCTATGCTCGTTCAACGATATTACAAATTTTATAGCGGGCCCAGGGGTGTTATCACCCGGTAGTGGGGTCCAAGGGAGATTGCCAGGTCGGGGTCCATGCCAAGGGGTAGAGCCCTATTAGGTCGGAAAATATTTATATTGGCCATTGTTACTTTATAAAAATCCTTTAAATTTTTATAAACTAAGTCTAAAATTAGTAACATCGGAATGTAAGCAATTCATATCCTTCGCCCTTTACGAAATGACTCAAACATTCTTAAAGCCATAATCCCTGGGCACCCTTTTATGGAAGAAGAACACATTCGAATGTACATTGGCTGATAAGAGACACTAATTCACTGATAAATCGCTACACACAATCAAATCTTTACTCAACTGGTTCTGTATTTTCACCAACAAGCATGTTCGATCAGTCTTTTCTCTATACATTCATAGAGACCCACGGTATATTTAAGCATATAAAACATAATATTTGTACTAGCTCTAGATACTAACGTTTAATCCAATTGAAGTATTTTGTTATAATCTGAAATAACTTTAATATGAAAGCAGATTTAACAAGTTGCATTGAGTCGATCAAGGTCATGATTTTTTTAACTTATTCTTATTACTTATTACTTTTCTTAATGGAATCATATCGAACCAGATCAGATCAGAAAAAACTTTAAATATAACTAAATTCACATCAGATCAGAAATAGTTTTAAATATAAATACATCCTCAGAACTTATTCCAATCATATCAAAATCGTTCAGATCGGGTGAAAAGAACATGGCCCAAGTCTTCTTCACGTTTATTGTATACCAATCATATCTAACGTTGCGTAACGCCGCTATGCAGTGTCGTTATCCCTCCATGTTTTTGGTCATTATTTTCAAATCATTTTATATGACAAATGGTATAGAGTTAAAAAAATAAAAATTACATATTAAAATACTACATTACAAGATCTACAAAACTAGTAGTGATAATAGTACTTTATTTTATCAAATTGCTAACGAAAATAGATAAAAAAATAAATAAAATTTGATCATGTAAATAGTAAACATGCACTATAATTTGGAACAAAGGATTAATTATATCATGGGCTCCTGGTTGTTTATAATGTATGGGCATTCTACCTAATTTCATCAAAGGTCCCAAAGAGATACTTCCTCCGTCCCCCTAAGATATTCTCATTTTGACTTTTAGTGGTTTTTAAGGAGAGTTAAAAAAGGTAAAAGTTTAATATAATACCCTTAATGAAAATGGGTGAAATGTATTAAATGAGGTGAGTAAGGTATAATAAATAAAGTAAGTGGGGTAGTTGTATTTTAATTGTTAAAAAATGAAATGAGAAGATATATTGTAAACAAAAAAAGGCTATTGGAAAGATCTATGAGACAAAGGGAGTACAATTTAATTGTGATATATAAATTCTAGCACCAAAATTTCGTAGAAAAGTGTTTGATTTTCTACGACACACTAGTTGGAGATGGATTAAGATTTGCACTATGACTTCTTTGTGCGACTCCAACAAGTTAATACTCCGTAATGGTCTAACAATTAATTTAGCACGTAGTGTATAAACATAATGTCAAATAATCATCAAATGTTTTCAATGTGAACTTGCCAGCTTCATCCCTTCGAATTGACTTCCGACTTCATAGTACAATAGTTTTGACAATATTTTTGGAATTCTTCTGGGTACACAACAAATGAATTTGGCAGGGAGTAAAAAACAAAACAAAATTGAAGAGCCAGGCCAGGGGTGGTGGGGAGCATATGAATATATGGTGGCATAATACTCCCTACATATAGGGTGTCGCGCCTTGTAAGCCGCGAATACAATGAAATGAGTCACATAAAAGATGCATCACAACTTGCTTGAACTACGCCATGAAAATTTCCAGATAGCAAATCTGAACAAATGGTAATACACTCAAAAAAGAAATGATCGGGTGCGTAGTACACACAACAGTGAGTAGGGAGTCAACCGGGGAAGTTTGAAAATCATATAATGCCCAACAAAGAGTATATATATGACATGCATCAGCTAGAAGAGTAAAAGAAGCACGGTAAGGTTACACATCACACCGACATGGACATAATCTGGCGGGCAAGTCCAGGATCCTGTTGTAATAGCTCTTTCAGGTTATTCTCCACCTCACCGATCTGCTTCTCCAAGTATTCCTTGGAGTTCTGTCCAAATAACAATTCCAGAATTGTCACTATATATGCAGCAGCTTTAAAAATGTATAGATAAATCATGGTCTTATGGTAAATGCATTGAAAAGAGTTCCATATCTTCCAGAGCTTAAATCATTGTTAGTGTGTTGTCGTAACTATCCAAGTTTCCAATGGTCACTTATCTATTTAACTACTCTAGCATGCCCTGAAATCTAGAAAATAACTGAGCTTTCTAGCATTAGTCCAAAGGCTGGCATGAGCAACTACACAACTTAAATGAACATTATAGTATAGTTGAGGCTGTGTCAGGCGGTGAGAAGAACATGAGGCAGAAGTGTTTTTTTTGTTCAATAGTTATACAATTATATATAAGGTTAATACTTCAATTGCAAGAAGTTCTTTGACAAGAAAAAATAATCTCAAATGAATGTCAGATAGTCTCACAAAAGTTTTTTCCCTTTGCAAAAAGAAACCATGAACTGCACGTTAAATCAATTGTGCGATGACCATGGCAATGGTATATGCCAAAAGACGAAAGCAGAAAACCATGAGGTTATTCTCATTCCTATCATGCATATTGCTCTAGGGAGTCCCTTTGCAAGCCCATACCATAAACTTCGTTAAATCATAATTGATATATATCAAAGCTACTAGAGCAGACATATATCAGTATTAGTGAAGACATTCAAGAATTTAGCTAATTTAGGCCTGCAATTGAGAGCATCAGTTTTCCTGGGCATAGTGTCACTTAAAGTGGTGGCAAAATTTAAATGTGATTATTCATTTTTATAGAAATCCTAAAATATGTAAATTTTGTACTCTTATTCTTTCTAAACTCTTCTTATCTTAATATCTATACTCTTTTTGTATAGGCTTAGACCACACAGGACTAAGACAGAATACATGGAAAGTTGCTCCAGTGGTCGGGTTACGGAGGCAGATGTGGATGTTAGGATTGACTCCCACTCAGTGCCTAAATGAGACAAATTTTCGTATCTTAGTTTGGTCTTTTAACCGGATGGAGAGCTAGACAAGGATGTTTAACGTATTGGAGCCGCTTGGGCAAAGTAGAAGTTGGCTTCAGGGGTCCTATACAACAGGAATATTTCGGCAAGGATGCAAGGGAAGTTATATCCGTCACTACTGCATGCGGCAAAGATGCAAATGTTGTGGTGGATGTGTGGGCAAACGAGATTGGTAAGATTCGGAACAAGATTATCTAAGGATGGGTGGGAATGGCACGAGTGGAGGATTAGCTGCAAGAAGCTAGGTTGAGGTGGTTTGGGCATGCGAAGTGACAAAGTGCAGAGGCCCTGGCGTAGAGATGCAAAAGGCTGAGAGTTGTGGACGGTGGTAGGGGTACACCTAAGAAGAATTAGAAGGGATCAGGCATGACACAAGACTTCAAAGATATGACCTTACATAGAAGTGTTTGAGCTAGGATAGTAGTAGTTGTTAGAGGCAATTTGTGCCCTTTTGTACCTTTACGCTCTTCTTTGTCCTTAGTTTCCTTTGCTTCTTCTTTGATTGTTTTCCACGCCTTCTTTGTTGCTCGAGTTAAGGCTCTTGGAAATAGACTCTCTACTTTCATGTAGGGGTAATGTATCGGTACACACACCCTCCCCACACCCTACTTTTTGTAGGATTCTACTAAGTGTGTTGTACTCCTTTTGTATAGGAATTCTACACGATGTAAATTCAGTATTCTAACTCATTCCAAACTATAGTATTAATAATATATTAAGAATGCAAGCAAACAACAACAACCCAGTTGGATCCCACTACAATAGGGTCTGGGGAGGGTGTGTGTACGCAGACCTTGCCCCTACTCGGAAGTAGGGAGGCTGTTTCCAAGAGACCCTCGGCTCAACCTGCACAAAAATATGGAAAGGAACACAGTATAACACGGATAGAGCACCAAGTACAATGAAATTAAAGTCCTGCAAGCAATAGTAAAAGATTCCAATCAAACACAACACACTACAAAACAACCTCTACAGCACCAAGCTCCTATCCAGCTACTCTAATCCTAGTTCTCCAAAGGTTCCTATTTAAGGCCATATCCTCAGTCAGGGTGAGAAGTCCCAAATCCTGCCTAATCACCTCCTTCCGATTCTTCCTAGGTCTACCCCTTCCCCTACTTCCCCCGATAACCGTATTCCTCTCGCATCTCCGTACAGGGGCGTCAGCATCCCGCCGTCTCACATTTCTACAGATTACTTTATTAGATTGAATGTGGTATGTCAAAAACGAAAAATCCTCTATTTTTTTCTCATGTAACGGTTCATTGTAAGCTTTCACTACTGAAAAGAAGCATGATAACTAAATTAGACCTGCAAAGATGAAATTGCAACTTCACTATCCTTGAACTTCTTCTCTTGCTCATCAATTAACACAGGCATGGGCTCCAAGACAAACCTAGTGGCAGCAGCAGAGAAGCAATAGTTAATTCACCATTAATTCATAGAAATCCAAAGGCACTACGATAAATGAAGGTGTGCTTGGACATCAGTTTAGAATTTACGTTCTTCCTGCAGCCAAGAAACAAAAAGGAAAGCAGTATTTAGATTTAGATGGAATGCTAAAAATCATCAAGTATTGGGTAATTACCCCAGAATACTAAATGTTTACCCCCCCCCCCCAAATCCCCGAGAACAAAAAAACTAAGAGTCCCAGTTTTCTAGTTTACAAGGACAACAAAATGAATATTAATAATAATAATCATAATCATCATCATTATCATCATGATGATAATAATAGTAATAATAATAATAATAGTAGTAGTAGTAATAGTAATAGTAGTATTAGTAATAATAATAGTAATAATAAAGTTGAAGTATATAGGTAGAAAACTAAACACAGTTCTGCAAGTTAAAATGCTGCACCTACGCATCTTTTAATATTAAAAATACTTCTCAGTCTTCTTTACTTATCCAATCCAACCTAAACAAAGGTCAACCCCTGAAAAAAATATGTTAAACTCCCATCTCCAATTTAATATCCATGAGAATTAACATTTAAGAACACTTTGCTTCACCTAGTAACAAATTATGGAAGGAGAAACTAATTTGATACTCTGTACTTAAAAGGCAATCAAATCTCTAAATCCCTTTTTACTACAAAACAAACTCTTCTTAGAACCAGAGTCTTTAAGCTTAACTAAAACTGGGATCAGTAGTGATTTCACAATAGAAACCCCAATTCACATTTTGATTTATCTACCTATAGATTTGTAGGTAACAGTGTCATCAGATATGTTCCGCAGTTCCTCCAATGTCAAATACGCCCGCTTCTTTTCCCCTTCCTTATTTCGAATTTGGGTGTGAACCTATAACCGAACAAATTAGATCAAATTATTAGCTTATAAGAACCATGACTTCATTTGCTTGGTGATTAATGCATCTGCAATACAATGTACTCTTTATATTGTATTTTACATTTTCAGTTTTTTTATAAAGAACAATGCAAAAAGATTCAGAAAATAAAGTAACATTTAAGTTTTTAAATGATGTCAATAAAGAGAAATCTTTTTGCAAGCAAAAATTAATGTCTTTTAAGGACAATAGAATCTCACTCAACCACTAAATCTATGGAACGCCCGCACACAGCACGTGGAAAACATACTCCCTCCATCCCATTATAGTGTTCCCACTTTGACTCCAGAGACATTAAGAAAAGTGTTGGAAAAGTAAAAAAAAGTGTGTGGTTAAAATTTGTTTATAAGTGAAATATTCTGGACTATATATCCTTCTTCTAAAAATCGAAAGAGCAGAAGTGGAAAAAATATTTTGGGATAGATGAAAAAGGAAAGTACGGAAGCTACTATGGGACGGAGGGAGGATATATTGTGTCAAGACTATTGTTGTGTAGAGCTAACCTGCTTTATTTTCCCAGTAAGGTCAATCATGCGACCTTGAATTTCCATAAAAGCCTGTTTTATTTAATAAATAAAAACCGGGCTTGTTAACATAATATTAGAAAAATTCCAATGAACAAACTGCAAAAAAAAAACCTTGAAATTAACTCTACTTACACTTTTGTTTGCTTCATCAGCCATTTTCAAGTCCGTCTCTAGTCTGCTTCATTAATTTATACTTCATATTAGAAACTATAAAATTTATAAATAATGTACATGCAATTTTTTAGAAAAAATGTCAACGTAATTTTTTATAGTCATTAGTCAATTAGTATAATAAAATACATCTGTAAAGTTGTTTTGGAAAACAAATTATATAAAGTTTTGTGAATTGAAGTTCCATGCAATGAAAACAAATTTGAGGTCAGGGTATACAATAAAACTAATGCAATCAAACAGAAATACTACGTAATGCACTGTTTTAACAGTTAAATAGCTTCCGAATTCACATTTTTAGGTTGTCACCAGTTCGGTGCATTGTGAGAGGGAATTTTAAACTTTTGACACAAAGTATAAGACTGAACTGTATGAAACAAATTCCCTCACAAATGCCCAGAACTTATGGAGAAAATGCATAGGATCAAAATACATATTATCACAAGTAAATACCAAATGGGTATTTTAGATTATGATCAATAGAGATATCAGATATATGCAATGAAATAAATAAAGGATTATATAGACAAAACTTCTAACATTAAATGAGGTTTCATTTTTATTTGTACAGTGTCCATATCTATTTTTGAGTGGTTTTACTAACTCATCCATAACCATTAAGAAAAGAATTGTAGACCAAGCATACATCATAGTGACAATTACCTCACAAACAATTTTGTATAAGGAATAGTATGAAGATAAGTTGTGTGTATATTCAATAGAATGAAAAAATCCATTAAGCATGAAAAAAGACACGATGAAAAGACCACACATGTGTGGTTTTAAAACAATTTTCCAACAGTAACTTTAAAAGTAAATTGAATATGACAGAAAAAGCTAACTACCTTATCTAGTAAAAAAAATTAAGTTAAGAATACGCCTAACATAATTTAACATTTTAACCAATCAACATAAACTGAGGATAATGTCAATATGTCTTGCGTGTGACCAAAGGAGATAGAGGAAGTGGTTTTAACATTTAATAGGACCACTCCATGGATAGGTTCTTTTTTTAAATATGCATAGACTCCAGTGCATATTTCAAATAGACTCTGAACTTATGTTTGCTGTCTTACAAATAGTTGATGCATTTAATTTGTGTAACGTGAACATTGAGATTTTTCGATATGAAAAAATGTATAGGGTGATAATATGTTCACTTAAGGTCAATTCTTACATATAACATATGAAATAAATCATATGCTTGTAATACTTCATATGAGAAAACTATTTTATAAAACTTTATAAAAAGAAGCATTTAACAAAAATACACACAATTATTTTTTGATATGAAAAAATGTATAGGGTGATAATATGTTCACTTAAGGTCAATTCTTACATATAACATATCAAATATATCATATGTTTGTAATACTTCCAATGAGAAAACTGTTTTATAAAACTTTATAAAAAGAAGCATTTAACAAAAATATACTCTCAAAATTTATATGATGCAAAATTTTAAAAATACTTTCATTTCTTCACTTTTTATCATTTTTCAACTTAATATTTTAAATTAACTATATTTTGCAATTTTTACTATAAGGGCGAAACTGCAAAATTGACGTTTCACGCTTCCGACCCAGTCTCAGTATAAGTCCCTTTGCCTGTCTTGGCGCAACTTAGTTGAAATATATAGAAAATATGCAGGTTAATCATTCTGTTATACCAATAACAGCATACGGAGCAAAAATCGCAAAAGAAAGAGAACTAAACAAGCACTTATCTGAATCGTAGAAACGAGAGTAGTAAGGTGGTGTTTAACATTTGGAATTTTTTCCTACCATAGATCTAAGAAATCGTTTCATGATAAAAACATCCAAAATTAAATGAGTAAATTACACAAATAGGACCAAAAGAGGGCCAAAACTTTTTTTTTTTTTGAGAAAATCACCTATCGGGTAGCCGTGGAAGTGGAAGCGGCAAAAAACAAAGAAGGGGGGTAGAAACTAGAAAGAACAAAATGAAATACCTGAATCGTCAATGTAATGCCCGATTGAAAAATTAGACTGCTGAGGTAGTGAGGGTGTTTCGAGTAAATCTGGAAAGAATCGGTGTTGGGCTGGGCAATCAAGTCAATGGGTTCGGTTCCGCTTCAAATCTTTTTTATTCAAATCTATTTCGGATATATTTACTAATCGGTTTGATTTGGGTCAGTTTGGTTTCGGGTTAAATTCAACTTGATTTTTTCCCAGTTTTGGTTCACATTTATACCGAGTTGTGTTTATATTGATTCGAGTTTATACCAGTTTCAGAATAGATCCCTTGGTACTAGAGTTTCTAATGTTAGCTAGCCTCTCCTATCTATGTGGAAAGGAAGTATACATACAAGTGTCACCAATAATGAACTAATATATCCAGGGCGGTCATGAGGATCCATGGCCGAAACAGAAAAAAGGCCCTAAGAGTGTTATCCTTAATGGTCTAAAAAATTTACATATGTAAACTAATTATATTTAAATTATAATTAACGCAATATTATTAGAAGAAAAAATAAATGACAAAATAGCTATTGAATTATTTCTGAAATAAAATCCAAATTCATAAATTCTACTAAGTAAAATCAAGAATAAAAAACTGAAAAAAGCAAGAAAATAAATAAATAAATATATACTACGTAATAAATTAATATAAATTCGCCAATTTTTCTTTTTTTAATTGTTTTTTTCTTTTTCAGTTTTAATTTTTTTTATAAATCATAAATTCTTGTCAGTTCATCAATTTATCAGTTTTAAATTTTAATTTTCGGTTTTCAATTTTTTTAATATAAATATATAATTATCATAAATAACAAATTCAAATCAGTTCATCCAAATCAAATAAATTACATATAGAACCATTCATTCTATTTCAAAGAATGAAATTAAAAAAGATTTCAAATTAAAAACTAAGAATTAACCCTAAATTTTGACTCTAAAAAATGAAACAATGAAAGAAAATTAAGATTTAAGAAATAAAAATTACAAAATTGGAAAGGAAAGGCTATGAATAATTACTTGGAGGGTGGAGCCGTGCAGGTCCGGCGGGAGAGGCGGCGAGTGGAGCCGTGCAGGTCCGGCGGGAGAGGCGGAGGGTGGAGCCGTGCAGGTCCGGTCCTCTCTTGACGTTTCTGCTTCGATCGGCGCTTCACTTTAGCTTTTTTCTTTTGGTCTCCGGATGTATGGATTGGGCTAGAGTTCTAGAGGTAATAAGTTAAGGGAATAAGGGGTGGGTCATGGTAGACTGGGCCTGGACTTATATATATACGGAGTATATAATACTTAAAAAAAATTGTGCCCCTAAAATTTTTGGGCCCGGCCCGGACGGACACCTTATCTCTCTATTGGGCCGGCCCTGAATATATATCTTTCAATGTGTGTTACGATGTCACTATAAATTATATAAACTCTCTAGAAAAATAAACAATAACCTTAATTTAAGTGATAAAATACAAAAGGTTTGTACATTAAATAAGTTATACTTATAATTTATAAATATATTTTTCTTATAAAGACATCAACTAATGAGCTATTTGGTTTGTCTGGATTTGAGTTTAGTTTGTTTTGAATTTGATCAATATTGGGTTAGTTTTGGGATCTAATCGGTTCCGAGTTTAATCGGTTCAGGTCTAACTAGTTCGGGTTCAATCAGATCCGGATCTGAATCGGGTTTCAATACATTCAGTTCGGTTTAGGTTCGATTCACATCATTTCAAGTGTTCGGGTTAAATTCGATTCTTTAGTTTTTGAGTCATTTTGGATTCGATTCGGGATTATTCGATTTGTCATGCTTGAATGCTCCATTCCTCCAGGCTCGGGGTGTAAACGAACCGAATCAAAGCGAATACCTATATATTTGAATTTGTATTTGTTTAATTTTTTCGAATACGAATCCGAATCCGAATATGAGACGAATTCAAAATAAGATTTGAATAAGTATTTGATTAATATTCGAATAGTTATCGAATCATAAACGAATATTTGAATAATCATAATATGTACGGAGTAATTTGTATGATGGACCAACATCAATTTGTAATTTAACTTACGATATTCTTTATACTATATTATATTTCGTATATAAAAACATTAATACATTTGCATCTTACACAAATTATATTTTATAAAATATAACTATTAAAAATCATATGCTTTAGATTTTTGTGTTACGTTAATATATTGAATTCTTAGTATTTTAAATAAATTTTATACTATATTACTTTGTTTGACTTTTGATGTTGAAAACATGGTCTGTGTATATGTACATATATTCGAATATTCGAATATCATCCGAATCGAATATATCCCTATTTGTATTTGTATTTGATTAATATTCGAATCAAGAATAATATTTGAATTTGAATTTGAATTTGAACAACGCAAATTCGAATCATCATATTCGAATACGAATCGCGAATCGAATTTAAAATATTTGATTTGTTTACATCCCTACTCCAGGCAAGGCATGTCTTGTGCGAGGCAGTCTTTGTTTTTATTTATTTATTTTGTAGAAAAAAAAGGTTTTTTTTAAAAAATGAATTGCATATATTTTTATGAACAAAAAGATAAGTAAAAAATTTTATATATAAAATATGTCACAAAAGTGTAAAAAATGACACAAATAATTATTTGTCACTGCATGACATGTCACTCCACACACTCGCCACACAGTGACTGGGCTTTTTTGATTGGTTAAAATGCTCTATGTCACCGTGTGGGATTCCATTTTTTTATTTGCCTTTGCCAAGGCTTTAAATATAATAGCAAATTTTGTAAAGAGTTTTCGACACAAATATGTCGGCTAATAATTGTTGACATATTTGTTGAACTAATTACCTCAAAGGCTCAAACATGTGACCGAGATCGATTAAAATATCTTGATATATTTCAAAATGTCAACATAAATACTTCGAGACTTGTCAAGATAAAAAATTTGTCGACTAACAAATATCAAAATATGTTGACCTAGTAATGGTGTCATGTATTGACAGATTGACTAAAATATGTTGACTAATTTCAAAGTGCCTATGAACATATTTAGATTGTAATTATGTCGAACTTTAGTTTATCGACGTATATCGACTCTAATTATGTCCACATGTGTCGATCTCCCTGCAGCTATGTTTAATTATATTATCCTAACTGTAACTATTATATGAATGTGTACTTATGTGGGAAGCACTTTTTTTTACCAACGAGTAGCTACAAAAAGAAGACAACAAAGAGATCTAGATGCAAACAATTGGTCGTGCATGAGACACCGACGAACAGCGGCAGACAATGAGAGGCGACAGAGTATGTTCCATGAACACTAGGTAACGCAAGCGACGATTGAATTAGAAAACGATGAAAAAAGGGGTGCCACCGTAACGTGAATAACGAATATGTCTGCTAGAGTAGAAACGCCCGATAAGAATGGCGGGGTGCCACAACGGTCTGATAGCGATAACAACTAGGGAGAGAAGGATAAGAAAGTACTTTCATTTTCAATGAAAGAATAGGTTAACAAAAAAAGACGTTTTACCTTCGATACCGAATGGTAAAAGAAACTTTTTTTTTTAAAAGCACCCTACACCATACCCATCTCGTCCCTCTTCCTTAATCTCCCCCACCCTTCCCTCTACCATTATCGCACCACCCAACCCCCACATACCCCTCCTCTATCTCATTCACCCTACGCACCAACCACATCTTCACTAACCCCATTTCCACCCCTAACCAAATACTCCCTCCGTCCCAATTAAATCACATGTTTACGATGCTTCATTGAAATGATTATTTATTTGAAAATTAATGTGGAATTAAAAATAACATTTATATACTTAAAAATATACATAAAAAATCTACAAACAAGAGATGACAAAAATATACTATTATTTTATCAAATAGGCAGCAAAAATAGGTAAAGAACGTGATTAAGGCTCCGTTCCGTTCAACTTATTTTTTCTGATCTGATCTGATTCTAATAAGTTCTGATCTGATCTGATCTAATCTGATTGGATCTGATCTGATCTGATCTGATTTGGATTTGATCTGATCTAATCTGATTGGATCTGATCTGATCTGATTGGATCTGATCTGATCGGATCTGATCTGGTCTGGTCTGATCTGATTAATTATGATTTAATTTAAAATTTCAAATCAATAATTTAATTTGACTTTATAATAACGTTCGAAAATTGTAATGATAATTCATATTATAATATAATCAGTATTTTTTATTTAATGATTATTTTTTAATAAAATAAAAATAGTTAATTCATATATTAGAATAATCATTCATATTATAATGTAATAATATTTTTTATTTTATGATTATTTTTTTGTAAAATTAGAATTATACATTAGAATAAATATTTAATTTAGATATACATTTAAAAGTAATTAAATTTAGATAATCAATATATAGAAGAGATAGTATTTTTATTAAAATATCTCATTCTTATAAAAGATCAAAAGTTTAGAAACTCAAATTACAAGTAGCAATAAAATATATTTTAAAAGTAGAATTAGATTGACAATGTCAATGTATTTTAAAACTAATTTTTCCGACGTCTAATAATTAAGGATTGCTTTCTCAGCTTTTTATTTAACCTATTTCTAAAGTTTATTCTTTTTCATTTTTAAGAACAATAATAATAATAATAATAATAATAATAATAATAATAATAATAATAATGATGATGACGACGACGATGATGATGATCATAATAGTAATAATAATAATAATAATAATAATAATAATAATAATAATAATAATAATAATAATAATAATAATAATAATAATTCTTGATGAGATCTTATTTTAATAAGTCCTGATCTGATCTGATCTGATTGGATCTAATCTGATCTGATTGGATCTGATCTGATTTGATCTGATTCGATCTGATCTGATCTGGTCTGGTCTGATCTGATTTTAATAAGAATAAGAAAAAATATGTTGAACGGAACGGGGCCTAAAGCTTAACTATATTCAAAAAGCATTCTTTAAATCACACAACTCATAACCATAACCATTCAACAGATTTGCATATGATTTTATGCATAACAACAGACCTCTTGTTTACCACTTTGTATTAGCAACTATGAGCCATGAAAACCGTTTGCTGCCGTGGTAAAAAGCTATGGAAGAAACATAGGAAATACAACGCAACGAAACCTCTAAATCCATTTTTGTAACACATGAAATTCTTCTTAAAAGTAGACTCTTTAGACTTGAAAAAAAAAGGGGTCAGTACTCAGTAGTCATCTCACAGAAACCCCATCTCATAGCAACCCCATTTCACAACCGTATAACCAGAGAAGTGCTGCAGTTCCTCCAATGTCAAATATGGCTGCTTCTTTCCCCTCTCCTTGTTTTGCAATCCGGTCTAAACCTACAACAGAACAAATTAGTTTGAAATATTAGCTTATGAAAGCCGGGGCTCCATTTTTCTATTGATTCATGCATCGACAAAACTTTCCATAATTTTTTTATATTTACAAGGGTCTAATGGAAACAACTTTTCCAGTTCTCTGTTTGCTACAAGGGTACAGAGTGCAGTTGCGTTCTTGTATTTGCATTTTTTTTTTGCCTAGAGAACATTGCAATATGATTCAAAAATTAAAGAACATAAGGTTTGTTTTTGCCCCCCCGGTTTTCTTTTTGATTTACTAAGAGAGACCTTTTGTCATTTGAAAATTATTGAATGCACTTGAAGGACAATAAAAACGATACTCAACAAGAAAGATTATACACACAAAGCGCATGTATTTATTTCATGTAGAGCTAACCTTCTTAAAAGATTCTTCCTGTCAAAGGTTGTGCTAAAATTTGTCCTCCTTCCATTCTTTGCTTCCTTTACCTCCTCGTGCATGTCATGATTTGCTACTCTTCTCCTAGATCGCGGAGGACATTCCTTTTTCCGAATGGAGTCTCTGCGATCTAATCTCCTAGTTATGCTTCTAGATGTATCTTCATCTTTTGTTTTAAAACTTGATCTTCCTCTAATCGTTGCTTCTTCTTCATCTTGTTCCTGGTCCTCATCTTCATAGTCATCACTAAAATCTCTATCTTCTTCTCCCCCATCCTCATCATCTAACTTCTCTTGTTTCCTTCCCTTCAAGTCAATACTAATTCTTCCATGTGCACAACTTGTTTTTTTATCGTCGCTCAAAGTATTCATCAAACGAGCATATTTGAATCTCATTTCCATCATTGGGCACTTGGCAACCAAAACGCCCCTTTTATATGCATCTTTCAAGACCACAGTATGTGTCCTGTTTTTACTCGAAATGTAGAATATCCCTGGATGCTGTAGCAATGCTCTTTTGAATCTAGACCGTAGACCCAAATGCTCTCCAAGAACAAGCACATTATCCTTCTCTGCCTTTTTCCCAACAAACAAACTAAGAAGTTCGTGCAAAACACCTACTGCCCATTTATCCGACTCTTCACAATTTGGAGCAAGGTGCATTGCACTCTTGTAAGGTGAAAGGTAAGGCAACTTTTGCCACTCATTAACCCATTTTTGGTACTTTTTATCCATCTCAAACCCGGTAGAATGCTTCAAACAAAAGTTAACCGGGGATTCAACATCAAGTCCCAAGCTTCCATCTTTCTTGGCACTCTTTTCCATCTCGGAAACAGCAAGCTCATGACTCCAGCAAACTAATTCCAAGGTTGCCCCATCATCACTCACCCGGAAATAGTCCGGGAACTCTGGAACTATAATGTTCACGAAATTGTGGGGCAAACCCAGATCCCATCTAAGAGTGTCAAGAACAGACAGTGGAAATTTATTAGATTTACCAATCATCAAAAGCTTCAAGATCCGGTCGGCCAAATTCTCCCGGTAGCTGACGCTCTGGTAGAGCAGCTGCTCTTCCAAATCAAGGTTGAGTACTTCGGGGGTGAGTTTGATGTGGGGGTGGATATTCACCCCACCAGGGAAAAATTCCTGAAAAATTGCAGGGTATTTGCGGAGGAACTCGATGGGGCGGGTGGGGATTTCAAGAGAGTCCCTGGATTGAGTGATGATGTTGAGAGGGAGAGACTTTGAAGGCTCGGATTTGATGAGGTTCTTGACGTTCCACACCGGCTTCAGGTTCTTCTCCCTCTCCACGGCGTGGTCGAGGCCCCTGTCGCGGACGCATATGATGGATGAGGCGGCGTCGTAAAGCGTACGCCGCTGGCATCGGCTTACAGAGTTTGGAAGAGAGCGGCGGAAGAAATGGATTGTGTTCATCTGAGAAATGCTAGAGCTCCGAGAAATCGACGGGGTTTAACCAGGGTTTAGAATCGGACTCAAATCCCCAAATCCAGATCCAATTTTAAGAATATGAATCCAACTTCTTTTTAGAATGTCTCTATAATCGGTCATTTAAATAATTTAATCTTTTATTATCAAATATTAAGGCTCCGTTCTGTTCAATTTATTTTTTCTGATTTGATCTGATTTTAATAAGTTCTGATCTGGGTATTTTTATGGGTATTTTTATATATGTAATCATTTTTTATTTTCTGTCATTTTGATGTTAATTTGAGGATTAAAATATAATTTCATAATGATCATATAATTTTCTTGTCATACACAATACAAGAGGTCAATTCTAATGCGTCATTTGTGAATCACAGTCATTTTCTACTACAAGTATAGACTAAAGATGTGATCTTTCTCCGGAGTCCCACTCCACAGTCAGTCATTATTACAATCGTAATGTACCCCAAACTGTACTCCAAAGGGATGCGCCAGCATTTTAAGTTTTAACGTTCACACTGGCACAAAATGTTAGTTCAATGAAAAAAATTACACTTGCATTTTGTGTCAATGTAAAGTATCACACTAGCATAAAATATTGTTGCATGCCTTCAGGGTATAATTTTTTGTGCACAAATATCATTTCCCTCATTATTATGGTATTGTCCGTCTAATCGACATCAGAATACATCATTGGACATAGATTTTATGTCAAATTATATTTTTAGCTTTCAAATTAACACCAACATGACAATATTTTAAAAAAGGATAATTCGTGGAAAGATACCCATAAAAGAAGAACCATAAGCATAATATTTAAAAAAAGAGAACTAAATATGAAAAACACCATGTTATAAAGTTGTTATTCTTTTTTAATCCATTGGATACATAAATCTAATGAATGACAATATTACGTATTATTATTATTATTATTATTATTATTATTATTATTATTATTGGTATTAGGAAAAAACATCTGAAATAATATCACATTTATGCGATCTTTAAAAAATAATTTCAGCTTTCAATGTTACATGTAATCATCTCATCTTTTCGCATTTGTGCGAGTTTAGAGTCGTTGTTAGATATGTAATTGTGATCTCACATTTTTTCAAAATGCTAATTTTGCGCAATGAAAAGTGCAATTATTGGTGGATAAATTTCCTTTTATAATTTCATTTTTTTAAGTTTTTAAAATTTTAAATAATGTTTCTTAAAATATAAAACCAAGCTTTTTTCATTGTCGATCTTTAAAAAATATATCGGCTCACAACTTTTGTACTGTCATTTCAAAAAAAATAGTACGGAATAATGGAATACCGGAAAAATAATTTGTAATGTCGTTTCGAGAAAAAAAAACATTATAGTGAGTTGTCAAAAAAATATTTAGTTTCGTTCTAGAGAAACTAGTTTAGTACAAAAAAAAAGTCCTTCAAAAAAAAGTTTAGTACAAAAAAGTTGTAGCGCAATTTTTTAGATAATTCGATCTAATTATTCCCTTGAACCTAAAAAACCGTAGCACGAATTTCACAACTTTTTAAATGTCGTTTCACATTTTTTATGAATTGCCAGAACAAGCAATTCTTTTCCCAAAATGGAATGCATCATTTTGATAAATCAATACATGTTTTTCGTATAGAAACAATTTTTTTCAAAGCGACATTATGAATTATTTTTCCACGAGTCCTTACAATTTTTTGGAGGACAATTTTTTTCTGATATTTTTCCCCCAAAGTGGAGAATTAGAAATTATTTTTTTAGTAATTTTTATTACAAAGTAATACAAGAAATCACTTCAAATAAGAGTAAAACATACTCTGTACTCCCTCCGTCCCCAGTTTTTGTCCACTTTTGACTTTTGGAACTGTTCATCTAAGCACTTTGACTCATCAAATTCTCTCAATGTGTAAGCCTAAATATAGTCATGTGTGATCTTGTTTGATTTGTCTTAACATATAGATTATTAATATATAATTTCTATAATTTTTTAATATACAAATTATAAGATAAAATGAATTAAAAAAAGTGCATTGAATGGTGTGCAAAAATGAAAGTGGACAAAAACTGGGGACGGAGGGAGTATTATTTATCTTTAAAACATGAGTTCTACACTTTTATCCCCAAAATAGGATTTGCACTTTCATATTGTGACACTATATAATGGGATCCTATTTTTTTGATATTATATATTGACATTATTGACATTGTACTCCTACTCTGAGAAAAAAATATGAAATTCTTATTTTGTTACTTTTTTCATATTTTACTTTTAATTTAATCTTTTTACCAAGTAACATTACCCAATACTAATTTTACCCTGATTGTTTTTCCGACAATCCATTACTAATTTTTTCTCAAAACAACACTACAAAGTTGTGAAAAAATATATTTTTAAGAGATTGACACAAATATGTGATAAGAGCGTATTGTTATGTTTATAGAAACATAATGTCAATTTTAAATTAAATAAAAGGAAAAGTTTCCTCAAATAATCTCATCATTCATTTTGTTTTTGCTCAAAATACGACTTTTTCAAAAAAAAATGTTAGGTCATCGTTACCTCTCAAATGGCAATCCAAAAACTCACACACACGCGAAAAAGGTTGTTAGAACTTGATGATAGTTTAGTAGGAAATAAGGGTGAAAATTGCAAAGACGGCTATCACTTTCTAGTCACATGAAATTTCACATTTTCTTAAATGTTTACTATCTACCTTTAGTAACCGGGTTACAAAATAGAACTTTTGGGATAAAAAGAAGGTGTACAGTATACTCTGGTTAACAACAAAATAACTCCAAACAAGTGATTTGTGTGTAAAGAAGTCTAATTATTTTCTCTATTACTCCCTCCGTCCTAAAACTTTCTTCCCAGAGCACTATTCCAACTTCACGGGAATTTATATTTATTTGTGTTTTTTCATGGCCTATATGATAAAATAAAATATTCTTGTCACCACTTGTTTTGTTGAAGTTTTGATGTAGTTTTTAAATATGTATGTTTTATTTTTTATTTCTATACCAATATTTAAATAAAATAGATTGAAAAAATTTGGGATTTTTCTTCGTTTTGCGCAACGGGAAGAAAGATATAAGACGTAGGGAGTATTACGGTAGAAAAAGTGATGCCTCTTTATTTCAAACTATGACTGTACGATTGAAACTACTGAATAATTGAACAATTGTATTGATTAATGAAATACGAGTAATACAAGTTCATCTATAGGGAGAGATTCCAAACAATACTAAGGAATCATAAAAGGTAATTAACTAATACTCCCTCCGTGCCAGTCTCCCAGAGTATTTGTCTACTTTTATTTTTGCACACCATCCAATACACTTTTTTAATCCATTTTATCTTGTAATTTGTATATTAAAAAATTATAGAAATTATATATTAATAATCTATATGTTAAGACAAATCAAACAAGATCACACATGACTATATTTAGGCTTACACATTGAGAGAATTTGATGAGTCAAAGTGATTAGATGAACAATTCCAAAAGTAAAAAATGGACGAATATAGCGGGACGGAGGGAGTATACAAATTAAAGACTTCCATAAATAATCAGTATCTATAATGATTGTCTATCATCCCCCTCAAGCTAAATTACGTGAAACGAGTGGAAGCTTGGACACCAGTTTCTGGAAGCGTAGCGATGGTAGTTCTTTAGTCAGCAGATCGGCTAGTTGATCCTCAGAAAACACATGTGACACTCATGGTTCCAGCGATAACTTGTTCTCGAACAAAGTGACATTAGTGCCCACGTGTTTCATGCACTTATGAAAAACAGGGTTCTTAAGAAGACATACAACAAACTGATTGTCACAAAAAAGGTGAGGTGGAGGAGTGGAGATATGAAGATCATTCAAAATATAAGTTAAACACATAACCTTAGATGTTGCATCAGACAACACACAATATTCACCCTCAATGGATGGCTTGGACACCCATATTTGCTTTTCTGTACTCCATGAAATCAGATTCGGCCCCAAGTAGACTACATATCCATTAACTAAACGCCAATCAGGCATATCATTTTCCCAATCAAAATCAGAGTAGGCGCGCAATTTTAGGTCACCAGCTTGAAAAACAAGACCCAATCTAGTGTTCCATTGATGAAGCGTAAGAACTGCTTTAGCCTCTGAAAATCACTTTCTATGTGAGCATGCATCCTTTGACAAACATAATTAGTAGTAAACTAAATACCGGGACGAGTAGTGGTAAGATACTGTAGGCCACCAACAAGACTACAGAACAAAGTGGGATCAGCAAATGGACGCTCACCTTCTTCTTTGGTTGAATGTTGGACTGGTAGCGGGTTAGGCAAGGAGCAGCAGCCCTCCATCCCAACACGATGTAGAAGCTCGGTTGCATAGTTACGTTGAGATAGTACAAGAGATGAACCACTACAGGTTACTTCCTGTCCAAGAAAATAATCAAGAGGATCAAGATCTTTTGTGTGAAACTCGGTGCACATGCACTGAATAAATTGTTGAATAAGTGTGGGATTGCTACCTATGACAATAATATGATCCACATAAACAAGCAATATAAGAGTACCAGCAATGCTGTGAAGAATAAGAAGACTAGTGTCATGCACATTCTTTCGAAATCCATAAGAAAAGAGAAAGACAAAGAGTCGCAAATACCAATACCGTGGGGCTTGTTTAAGTCCATACAAGGACTTTTTAAATTTACACACATGCCAGGGAAGCGTGGGTCAACATACCCCGGAGGCAAAACCATATAAAGATACTCATCAACCTCACAATGTAAAAAGGCATTTGAGACATCGAATTGTTGAAGAGGCCACTGGAAGGATAGAGAAAGTGCAAAGACAAGATGGATCGTCTACTGTTTAACCACCGGACTAAAGGTTTCATAGTAATCCAAGCCATATTTGTGTGTGTAACCCTTGGCAGCCAAGCACTCCTAATTGCACGATACAGTCCCATCTACATTCCTTTTAATCTTGTATATCCACTTACACCCAATCGAAGATCAACCCTGAAGTTTGGGAACAAGAATCCAAGTGTTGTGTTTTTTCGAGGTAGAATAGTCCTCATCCATAGCATGGCGCAAGAACTCATTCTGGAACGCCTCTTTTTTTAGGCGGCAGGCTCAAAAACAAGGGGTGAAAAGGTATTAAGGGCATAGAGTTTAGGTTTAAAATGCCACGAGCACGGGTGACCATAGGGTGGGAAGGTTGAATAGGAGGGGATGTCGTGATAGGATTGGGGTGGGGATTACACTTGGTTAAGGAATGGATCTGGGTGATTCAGTTGGTGTGTGTGGGGGTGTTTTTGAAGGTGGGGAATGGGGTGGGTTGCCTGGGTGTGTTCGGTGTAAGGGGGGAAGCCGGGTGAGACATAGGGTCTGGTGAGGTGGTGACCAGGAGATGGTGGGGTTGCGGTAGTGGGCTGGGTAACAAGTGATGAGTCCATGTGAACGGGGCCAGACATAGAGGGAGTGGGAAAAATGGGAAGAACACCAAAATAAGATGGAGGAGAAGACTGGCGAGATGAGACACTATAGAGAAAGATAGACTCATGAAACTGGACATGAGGAGAGATATATATACGATTTGTGGAAAGGCCATATATAGAAATGATAACTCCTGGAAAAATGTTCATACCCCAAGAAGTTAAAACGTTTTGACCGTGGTTGTAACTTGTGGACAATCTCATGACGGAGGTGGGGGTGGACTAGACAACCAAAGATACGGAGATGATTATAATCAGGTGGAGTATTGTATAGAACCTCAAAAGGGGATTCATTATTAAGTGAGCATTTGGGCATATGATTAATAAGATAATTTGCCGTAGCCAACGCTTGAACCCAAAATATTGCCGGTAAACAAGAGGTATAAAGAAGAGCCAGAAAAGTTTCAACGAGATGTCTACGTTTGTGCTCAGCTACCCCATTTTGTTTATGTGTGCAGGGACAAGATTTATGATGAAGAATCCCGAGTTGTTGTAAAAAACATCCAAATTTGTGATTTACGTATTCACAGTCATTATCAGTTCGAAATATTTTAATAGTTTTACCAAACTAATTTCTAATCATCGACTGAAAACTTTAAAAAGCACAAAAGGCCTTAGATTTATGTTTACGAGGATAAAGCCTACAAAACTTAGTAAAATCATCCACAAAATTATTGTATAAATGGTAACCCCCAAAGGATGAAACTATGGTTGGTCCCCAAACATCAGAATGCATTAATTAAAAGGGTTCTATGGTTGCAGTAATACAGAAAATGGTAGCTTATGCAACTTGGACAAAGAACATGACTCACAATGAAACAAATCTGACTCTAAACCTACACCTAGTTTTGAAAATAATAATTTTGTAACTTAAGAAGATAGTGCCACTGATGAGACGTTGTCTTCAAGGCATTGGCCACTAGAGGAGACGCATGTCTAGCCAACTAGGCTAGTGCGCATTTGTTCGTGGGTAAGAGTATTTATTTTCAATATAGGTCTTTTTCATGTTACTCTTTGAAGAAAGTCATGCTAGTATAATGTAAACTTATTTTCGAACATAAAAAAATCTTTGTTCATATTATTTTCATGTAAACTTATTTTAGATAATTATTCATATTTGTTTTTACTTAAAAAATCTTTTTTTCTTTTAATTATTTTTAATGTAAAAACAAATATGAATAATTATCTAAAATCTTTTATCATCTTTAAAAGTCAAGTAATTATAAATTAATATATTACGATTTATCTTTATTTATTTTTCTAATTTTAATCAACTAAATATAAATTTGAAATGTTAAATAGTATAGAATATATACAAACACTTGTAGAAATAGTTATAGATACGTTGATCGAGTCGTTGACCCGAATCAACCTGGTTCAACCGTTTGACCCTTGACTCACTTGCTCACCGATTCGATGTCCGGTCCGAATTTCAAAACATTGATTCTTATTGTAATCAAGTTGAGTTTAGTTCAGATTAGAAACAACTTTAAATATACCAAAAAACTTATTTGAAAGATCAAAATCACATTCCAATATGACCAAGACCGCCCTACCTATCAAATAGGGCTTCCGAGGAACGGTCCTTTGGGGCGATGAGATGACAGGCTCCCGGACGATGATCCGTACCATCACCACCGCGACAGAAAGTTCCCAGGCGGGACCAAGGAAGGTTTATCACTACAACCACACTGATTCCTGCAAATCTTCTCGCTGGACTTCCAAGTAAATTTATGGCCATGCCACCCTCTCTTCTTTTTGGTCATTATTTCTAGCTAATGTTTGAGCTTGTTTTAGGAATTGCGATAACCGTTTAATTTTGCAAATAATACCAAGAGCTACAGAGTAGGTTTTTTTCAAGTAATACGCAGTACTAGTCTATGGCTATGGATATGACTATGGATGCCCAAGAATTAAAATCCTATATCCTATATACTCCGTATATATATGTAAAGTTGAGTTTATCTCTTGGAGTGTGCCACATGTGCATCCACATGTGCATTGAGATGGATGAATTTGCATGCCACATGTGCATCCACATGTGCATTGAGATGGATGAATTTCATTGGTCCATTTAATTTTTTAAAAAGATCTTTTAACACATTTTATTTTATTAAATAAATACTTGGTCCGTCCCTGAGTGTTTGTCCACTTTTGACTTTTGGAACTGTTCATCTAAGCACTTTGACTCATCAAATTATCTCAATGTGTAAGCCTAAAAATAGTCATGTGTGATCTTGTTTGATTCGTCTTAACATATAGATTATTAATATATAATTTTTATAATTTTTTAATATACAAATTACAAGATAAAATGGATTAAAGAAGTGCATTGGATGGTGTGCAAAAATGAAAGTGGACAAACACTCAGGGACGGAGGGAGTATTATATTTTAGTACTAAAAAAAATTATTTAATTATACTTTGTATAAAAAATGTCATTTTTAACAATTTTATAAAAATATATTTCATCATTGTAAAATATACTCCGTATTTTATATTTATATATGTATATACACACACACACATATTGCCACACATATATATTCTCTAATGATGTATCATTATTTAATAAGTCCATTTTTTATTATAATTTTTTATTAATTAAAACTATTTTCATTAGTACTTTATTCAATAATGACCATTAGTTTTGTATAAATTTTTTGTTTTTAAATAAGCATACCAATATACATTCCACCAGTTTAAAACATATTTTTTTTACATAATTAAATTATATCAATAAATACTTTTTTAACTTTATCGATGTTTTGAAAAAATAAGTTTCATATGATTTTTAAAAACAATAAATCGTGTCTCTTTTACTACTTTTAAAAAAATACTTATAGAATCTTTAGTGCATGTACATCTATATTTAAAGTATAATATTTGAAAAATTTAGAATAAAATTAAATAAAACTAAATAAAATTATATTTATAGAATGTCAACAATTAGAAAACTAAATTAAATAAAATTATATTTATAGAATGTCAAAAATTTAGAATATCTACGAGCCCGTGCGAAGCACGGGGTTAACACTAGTTAGGTAGTAATACTTAAGTTGTGAAAGCTTGACTAAGCCCTATGCCCCACTGGTCCCTGACGGCTTCAGCTTCTGATATTTTGTTTCTAAATGTGTCTCTACACCATGGAATTTGTAGTTTTGTAAGAGGCTGAGAATGCCATAGACATAAACACCACTTTTCTCACTGAACCGCCAAATCAAACAATATAGTTTCAAATTAGAATGCAAAAGAAATGACCTGAGAGAAACTATTTCGAGCAGAGAAATTTGTCTCTTGGAAACAGTCTCTCTACTTCCAAGTAGGGATAAGGCATGTGTACACACACCCTCCTAAGAGTCTACTTTTGTGGGACTATTGATTTTGCTTGTTTGTTGTGTTGACTATAGGAGCCTTTTCACAAAGGCAGGGCCCTCAATAATACCCATAGGAGTAAAAAAACATATATCAAAATGACAAGAATTCATTACAGTTTTCTAACAAACATTGGATGCAATTGACACACGAGTGAGAAACCATGTGGGGATAAATGATAAGTACTTCACAAACATGACTTGAGGTCATAGACTCGTATTTGTCATGTCGTATGCGCTAAAGTCATGGCAGTGATCCATTTTGGCACAATGATGGCAATGCCATAATCATAGCGCCACCATAGGCCAAGAAAAGTAACAAGTACTCCCTTCGTCCCATGCCAAAAGGCACATTTACTATTTGAGTCTCTCAATAATTTTTATTTATTTATGTGTTTTCATTGATCATTTGATAAAATAAAATAGTAATGTCACCTCTTATTTTGTAGAACTTTAGACGTAGTTTTAATTATGTTAGTTTCATTTTAAATTTCAATACTAATTTTTAAATAAAATAATTTTAAAAAGGGTGGAATTTTGCACGTTAAAAAATGCCTTTTGACATGGGATGGAGGGAGTATAAATACGAACTATAATAACTGAGTAAAAGAGTTAACTAAATAAAAATAGGTAACAGATAATAAACGAATAATGATAACAACCGTGTAATATGATAGTAAACTTGATGTCAAGAAACCAAATCAACCAAAAGCTCAAGCTTGTGGTAGTAGGTCATGGAAAAGGTTATATACTCTAACACTTGAATACAACTGTAATATGGGGGTGAGAGGTGACTGTGTTTACAACACTTTAAAGTACTTGGCCATTGGCAAATGATCCAACAGATTGTTGTCCTCAAGAGAATTGTAAATCAAAATGGTGTTGCAAACTCAGTTCATAATGTAATTAAAACTTCAATAATTCTTTTAATCCTGAGTTGAGTTAAAAGAGTCATCCATTTAAAGTTAGGAAATAGGAACAATATTCTAATATTCATATCCCTCCACCCATTTTTTAATGCAGTTTGTTGCATTATTGTTAGTAATGGACAACGTAACCTCTGAAATCTTGAATACATTATTAAAGTATGCCATGTTGAATCAACAAAACACCTTTCATATTATGGTCCAAGTTTTTTCATGAATTTGAAGAATAGCCATGTTTTCTATGCTATCTTAATCAGAACTTTTGATTTGTGCTTATTCGAAAGATGAGTTAAAATTCGTACTTGTTCAAACATTATCACAACAAACAGTTAATATGGAATATATATTCTAGATCGTGGAGGATTCAAAGCTCTATAGTGATTAGTTTGTTCAACAGGGACAACAATGTTGTGAAGCAGTGTTATGGGATCGGTATACGAAGAACATGAAGAATGACTTGATAGACTTAGCGAATCGCGTATAAACGCTTTTAGATTAAAGTTATTTCGGGGTATACCATAATACTTCAATCGGATAAGACGCAAGTAATCTAGAACGCGTATGGAATTTTTGGTTGTCTCTCGAAACATACCAAGGTTCCATATTTATAGGCAAGTTCTGAACGGACGCGTTGGTTGTTGAAGTAACCAACTTTCGGGTAACATTCAAATGTTGGTGCTCTAACATGCAAATGTTGGTGCTCTAAGATTCAAATGTTTAATGGCGGATTGGGTAAAACGGTTACTTCTGCAATTAAGTGCGAATTATTGCAACTTATCGCGAAACATTCAAATGTTTGGGTTCAAACATTTGAATGTATCGAGAAGTTTCCCACACGATGAGCTGGATAAACACAACATTCGAATGTGCTGATTTGTGCATTCGAATGTTCAATATTTTGAACTCCATATACAAAAGTCCAAAGGATTTTCATATTCATGAAGGAACAATATCCAAAACAAATTTTCCCTTGTTGTCCCGGCCGCTTGACCCCGGCCAAGGGCTCTGCCCCTTGGACCCCGCCAGGGGCTGCCACCCATTGGTACCTGCTCCGAGGGGTGCCGCCCTCGGACCCCCGCTTTAGAAATTTTAATATTGCTGAACGACCGTGCACTCCGCACTCGTTAACAACGTATATTAAAATTCTTGTCCATTCTAAGTAAATCCCAATTACATAAAATAGCCGATGACACTAAAATCACCAACACAGTTTGAGTACTTTTTGGCCTATCCTGCTCCCGGATGCACAAACAAAGCCAAAAAGGCACAAGAGAATAATCAAGCATAGGGATATCTTACAAATAATATTCCACCATCCGATTGGTTTAAGAATGGAAAAGCATTATCCAATTAATTAATACTCTTCTGTCCCAAAAATTTTGTCCCTTTTGACCTTTTTTGTCCGTCCCACTATTTTTGTCCCATACCATATTTGTTTATGTTTGTAGCAATGTAGCTGAAACTCATTCATACGTTTTCTTACTTCTAATATTGCTATCAACCACGCAATTCACATTTCTTTATTTTTGTGCCACTACCTTATGTCCCATGTTGCCCCTAAGAAAAGAATGACTATTCCACTGGAAATGGGTATAGCTAATTCTAGGAGTGGTCATTCTTGGGAATGGATAACCAACCAAATGATAAAATAGGTCTTTTCTCAGTAAAGTTCATACATGTTTGACCTTGTGACTGTTCTCTTAAGGTGTCTCATACAAAGATGCATATCTAGCCTGTCAGCTGTGTGAAAAGAATCACATTGCACATGTATTAATATGCAATTGATCTTGGCAGGGAATGCTACCAATTCATGTCTGCAAGGCCATGGCAAAAAGTTGTTGAATTTTATTCAGAAATGGTGAAAGGGCAGTCAAAATTGGAAGATATGTTTCAAAGAGAGGTAAACATGTTGAACAAAAAGTCTTTTAGTTTAGAGAATATACTTTAACTAACCATATTTGTTGCAACAATAAATTTTATACCAATCATTTTATATGCGAGTATGATAATCTTGAAAACTATTGTAGCTTTAGATTCCATATGTTTTATCAAACATTTGGCAAATTTTCCAAACAACAAAGTACAAAGTGGAAATTTTGAGTGCAGTGATGAATATAAGATCTTAAAGAAGAGGATGTAACGAGATTTAAATTGCATTGAAATAATTTGTGAATACTTTATTGGCATGTTTTTAGGTAGGCATCAACTAATTTGACGGTTCTTACATTAGCTCTAAGGCAAAGATGGGCCTTCTACAAGCTAGCTTATAAGCACTGTTTTATTTAAGAGCGTATTTGATAAGCTTTAGGTTTTTTGTAAGGATCTATTAGTATCTTTTCAAATAAGCTTCATGAGTTTTTGGTTTAAAATTCTATTTAACCTCTCTTTTAAACATTATTTTAAACATCACTTTGTATAATTTTGTATTTTGAAGCTAGCTTATCCATACTTTTGTCAAACACTAATATTTATATCATTTCTTTCACCTATAAAATATAAGCTATAAGCTATTATGTCCTGATTAGCTTATCAACCAATCAGCTAGCTTCTCAACTTGTTTCACCAATAAAAAAAAAATAGAAACTGAATTTTTTACCAATTTATTTTAAATGCATTTGTTTTTCCATTTTTGCATTACATAATCCGTTACTGTGTATGTATAATTATGATTTTTCTATATTTACTACATTTATTTAGAAAGGTTCTGCCACAGATTCCTACCATTCAAGAAGAAGCAGAAGCTAAAGAATATTTTGTGGAACCTGAGTTGGGTAGCTTTCCAGTTGAAGATAGGACTGGAAGATGGGCAAGAGTGACATTTAAGATTGTCCTATCATATCATGGGCCCTCCTTTGGTGGCTGGCAGAAGCAGCCTGGTTTGAATACTGTTCAGGAGTATGTTACCACTCAATCTACCCTAGCAGAAAGCGAACATCACACAAATCATTGGGAGTTTTTAATGCCAGTTTCATGGCCCTTAAGATTTGGTTTCTAACTCATTTTAGGAAATCATTAGTTCATTACCTACTGTCTATTTGTGATGAATTTGTCAAGCATGCCTGTTGTGTGATTGTGATATAGTATATGGCATTATGCTAATTTGTGGCATGAGGATTGGCTTCCATGTTATTGCCTGATGTTGTCAACTTGTCATATGACAGCACAGATTGAGGGCAAAAATGATTCAAAATATAGATTTTCTGTACGAGTGGTTTTATGCTTTTGGAATTGAAGTTGTCATTTGGAATCATGCAGTGTAAGGGGATGCCTTGGCGCACCAGTTTAGGTGTTGCTGTCTGACCTTGAGGTCACGGTTTGAGTCCTAGAAGCAACCTCTTGCATAAAAATGCAAAGTAAGGTTAGCACATTACACCCTTGTTGTGGGACCCTTCCCCAGACCCTCGCTAAGAGGAGATAGTTTGTGCGCCGGGCTGCCCTTTTTATGTGGAATCATGCAGTGATTTAGGTCATATAGACCAAATTGAGTTGTAGTAGGTATACTGACGGACTATTTTGTATGTCAAGCTATGTTTTTTGACATAATATTGGCATCTAAAAGAATGCTACGGTAAAGGATTAGGCATCTTTAGGTAATGATTGTAACACTTTTCTAGCTTTGCTTTTAGTGCAGTTGTTTGACCTTAAATACATAAATATTATGTGTTTCTGTGTGACAATTTGTAATACATTCTCATATATTTATAGTTCATTACCTTTATTTCTCATACACTATGTCATATACCTAATTACCTATTCGGTTATCTGTCAAGGAATCTAAAGAAAAACATTATTTGATGATCATCAATAAGGTTCAATCTGCTGTAAGTTTTTGTTGTATTCACATTTGTGTTTTAATACTGTGTTTTATCCAGGCTGGTTGAAAGATCTCTTGGGAAATTTGTCGATGACAAAAAAGCTCAACAACTTAAGGATAGGAACTTACCATTAGAAGGCTGTGCATTAGTTGCTGGGCGCACTGATAAGGGGGTTTCAGCCTTCCAACAAGTCTGTTCTTTCTGTATGTTCCTCTATGTTTCATGTCTGTTCAATTGTTCAATATCACTCCCTCTATTTACTTTTTTTTTTCTCGCCCAAAATCCATTTACCTGCCTATGACCTTGTGTGAATAACATTAAATCTGACCTTTGTTTTTGCTTCATTTTATCTTAACATTTGACATCTAGCATCAAGAGGATGTGTTTTTGACACCTTAGTTTGAAGTGTTGTGATAAGTTGGGTATTCCCTTTGTTGTCTCAAATTGTAAGATGCACATGTGTTTGACACAATCCTTTTAGGAATCAGTTAAATCACATTATACATTATTACGGAGTACTTTTTAAAGCTCACCTATTTGACATAGTGAAATGTTGAAAGTAGATTAATGATAATAGGGAAAATTTATAGAAGTCAGTGGTTTTTGAGTTAGAAAAATGAAAATTATTTTGGGACAATTGAAAAGGCAAAGTAGATCTAACTCATCTAAGAAAATGAGGTGGAGGGAGTATTGGTTGTATTTTCTATGAAATGAAATTTTGGTCTTAATCTCACTAAGTTAACTGCCAAACTATAGCAGTTACATTGTTAGTTTTTTTTAATGAAGTTGTATAACTTGTTTCATGAACTAATGATTTCCCTTCAAAAAGTCCAACATTTATGGAAAAACAACCAACCGCATTGCATGATTTGATAGAATTACTGGCTCTGCCCTAAAATTATTTGCTCGTTTCAGTAATGAGGTTTGACTGCAGTTATCTTTCAATTCAATATATTTAATTATTAGTGCAAAGTTTAAAAATGAAATTTATATATTTAAAAACTACATCAAAAGTTTTACAAAACAAGAAGTGACATGACTGTTTTATTTGAACAAATAATTAACGATAATATCTAAGAAAAGAAGATATGGCTTGACATTGTAAATAGTAATTGAGAAGATAAATTTGGGACAAAGGGAGTATACTGTTATTTTCTTAAACCTCGTTATTTAAATAGCTATAATTTTTGACCAAGTATATTTGAAGATAGTACGAGTATTTACTTGTGGTAGCTCTTCCATTTGAAATTAAGTGAGATTAACGTAACTCTTGTACTGACATCTAGATACTTGGAGAAAGGACGTCAATGTTGAAGACATCGCAGATGCTATAAATAGCATAACACCTGGCATGATAAGGGTAGTTTCTGTAACTAAGGTACTCCAACCTCCATTTAGCTTGTTGTATCGTCTTCTTGCAAAATATGTGGAGGAAGCAAATCGCCATGTATTAGTATTAATAATTTAAAAGAACTTCATTTAGTATTTCATATCATTTTGTTCCGAAAAAGTTAAACTTAATGTCTAATTTGTTATAGGTCTCAAGAGAATTCCATCCTAATTTTTCTGCCAAATGGAGGCAATACATGTACATTTTTCCTTTAGAGCAAGTGCAGGGCTGCCAACATATAGAGGATGTTGCAGATAAATATTGCTATGATTCTTCTAATCAACTGAATCAATGTACTGAAAATCTCATTGAAGGATATGCAATTGGTAATTCCAAGGAGGACGTGGTTCCTGGCAACAAACCTATTAGGTTTGAAGTAAGCAAGGTTAACCACTTACTGCGCCAACTAGAAGGAAAGCTTTTGTCGTACAAAATGTTTGCACGAGATACGAAACCTTCAAGGAACATGTAAAATTCCAAAAAACTCAATAGAATATATTAATGCAATCTTAGCTCAATGATTGTCTAATATAATTGATATATGTCAGGAGTCACACGCAAACACATATATACTTGTCAGCACACTGACACACATGTATGCAGTTATTTTCTATAAATTAGTGTTGTCTATATCATAAACAGATAAACTATCTAATTGCATTCATAGGCCTCAATGGTTGTCCACTATGATTGACTCACACTTAACCCCCCCCCCCCCCCACACCCCCACACATTTTGTGTGTGTGTGTGTGACACTTTATACATTTGATGTATAGCTCTTTAAATGCAATCAGAATGAGACATATCCAGGTTATACCTCTGAATTCCACAGTTTACTGTGGCACGTTTCATTGTAAGATATACTTTGAATGCACTTTTATTGGATCATCAGATATTTAAACCAGGCCAAGCACAGAAACTTATCTTAATTTGTTCTGCAGTGGTCCACCTACAGAGTGCTTTGTCTACCATGCCCGAGCTATTGAGGTCTTATTACCAAGTGCAAAGGTCGGTCAGTTTTGTTTTACTTTACATTTAATGAATTGAAGTTGTATTGCCATCTATGTCAGAGTTGTGTGTTGTTTGGCTGATAGACTCATCCTAGGCTTCTTATACTGCTTGATGAAGAGTGACATACTAATTATATCTTACTTCTGGATTCATGAAGAATCAAGCATGCTGAAACATTATTTTGTATTAAAATTGTCAAAAATGTTATTATTTCTTTCTTTCAACTTTTAATATTTTATTTTTCAAAAGAGTCAGTTCAAATAATTTCGTTGTGCAGAATATATCAATGTTGAGGTTATAAATGTTGTATGTTTTGGTAAAAAAAAGTTCCTTTTGAGACTTCCTAAATAATTAATCCAAATGTCTTCTATAGCTTCTCCAGTTGCTATGTCTCTTTCAACTGGCTATCTGATTCTTTTTCTGGACACCATATTTTCTGGAAAGTTGGCCAATGTAGTTTCTTCAGAAAATATTGCTAGTATGACGACTATGCCAGCTTTATACTTTTGTTAGTCTAATGGCCATGGATTACTATCTCTAATATTTTGAATTAAAATGCAGGATGGGAAGCATACACAGACGATGTGCATTGAGTTGGTTGCCAATCGCTTTTTACGTAAGGTTAGACGACATCTTTCATCTTTGTTGATTATGCTGCACAAAGCCTTACATATTTAATTACCTTTAGGGCGTGCTTGGTTTGGGTTATCTCAGATAACCTTATGCTTTAAGATTACTTTTCGAAGGGAATGTAGGATTATGGGAATGTTTGATAGCCTAATGTGTTTTGTCGTCTGTGAGAATGTATTATGAACTTATTTGGTTGAAGGTTATATTCCAGAATATGGTAGTTAGTTACTAAAACCCTCACATTGAAATATATACACTTAACCAAAATCCTGCTGGCCTCACTTTAGTGCAACTTCAATCTAGGAATTAACCAATCTAGAAGGGCCATCAGCGCATGGCCACATGGCGTTCTGGATTTCTGGTGTTGACGTGTAGGGAGCGTGAATGACCAGAAAAATACAGCAAATATGAGTTAGTCGATGTCATAAAAAGCCTTATCGGACTGAAGAAGTTTGCATAAGCGACCGTAAATTGCAAATTCAACAGCAGGCACCACGGGATTTTGGGATAGGGGTCGCGGAGAGGAAAGTAAAGCTTGGTGTTGGTAGATTATACAATAAGACCTGGAGGTGGGTAGATTAGGAAATTTGGATACATTAGGCAGGAAAGTGGCTGTAAAATATGGAGGACGAATCCAGGTCCTCACCAGTGGCTCTAATACCATTTGAAAAGATTAAGATGAATTTTTTTCTTATGTCTTTATTTGTACTAAATGAGCCATATTTATAGCAAATCACAAAAATGATGAGCTAATAGATGACAAGCTAAGTTATGATCACGTGCTTTCTAGGAGCTTTTACATATGTTTAGCTGGTGATGAAGTTATACTTTCTAGAGATCATTTCATGCTTCTACATGCTCCTTCAACATCTGTTAGTGCTTCTTACGTTTCATGTGTCCCTAATACCAATACTCTGACTATTAATTCTCGTGCTTGGTGATCTGCGTGTGTTTAATACTCTTTCTTATACGTCCTTGCATGCTATTAGAACAAGCTTTTAGTCTATATTTTTCCTCGTATTCTTCATCATGTACCATCTACCCCAACAACCCAGTATAATCCCAAATTTGTTGGGGTCTGGCGGGTTATCATGTATGCAGTCTTAATCCTGCAAAACAGAGAGGTTGCTTCTGTAAGAGGTTAGATGCATTATTGCATTTACTTCCCTAAACTTCATTAGAAAGTGAGAAGCAAAGGATGTTTAATGTGCCATTTGAATAGTCCCAAGGTTGTTAAAATCACAAGTTGACGTAAGATCGTCCGATTATGCAAGCAGGGAAGGGTGGACCAAGATCTTCAATTTATGGTCTACTAAAACAATTGTCGGACTCTTTAAGCTCCATTGGCAGTGGACGAACATCATGTACAATCTAGAAATGAAAATATTATCTTCATCATTCACCATCTTCTGTAACGATCAGAGTTACTTGGTTGGGATCTCTTGATTTACTTGGTTGGGATCTCTTGACTATTCTAGATTTACTTGGTTGGGATCTCTTGATGAAACAACGATCAGAGTTGTTTAAAATATTCCCGCATCTTTGTGCTCAGAATTAGCGAAATCTATCCGTGTTTTTCAAAGTGACAGTTCATACGTGTCCACTCCTTAACAAAATATAGTAGCTGATCTTTAGAACCGGTCTCTTGTTGAAATAAGCCTACATTAGTGATTTAGTGCTACACAGCACTCACATTTCTCGCTTGGTAAACCAAATATCTTAATGCTTCTGCTTATGAATGTGGAAATATGCATATGCCAGCTTTTGTTTGGTCATTTCTTATAATAGAGTTTCGTTTATTTGGTAGATGGTTAGGGTTCTGGTGTCAACGGTGATAAGGGAAGCAGTTGCTGGCGCAGATGAGGATGCATTACTGAAGCTGATGGATGCCACTTGCAGGCGTGCCACTGCTCCACCGGCGCCACCAGATGGCCTTTGCCTTGTAAACGTCGGTTATGAGGAGTTCGACCGCAAAAGATGTCTAATCCCCTGATGATGAGACCAGTGTAACACTGGCTACAGAGCACTTCTGCCCGCATTGCAACACTTCTCTTTTAACAGTTCCAACTCTTTGATCATTTCTCTTTGTTCATCATTTTTGCTACCACATCAAAGATTTACTCTTACTTTCTGGGAAACATTTATCATTGAGACGTTTGTTAGCGTTACTAGTCACAGCACACTATAGTGCACATTGTGCCGTAGTGGCTTGAATATTGCCCACGCCGGCTCCCCACCTAAGTTAGGGTTTGCTTTTGATTGATTTTGGTGTGGTTAGATTATGTTCTGATCTTATTTGATTGTAGTTTTATTTAAAGCTGATCTAATTTGATTCTAATAAGAATAAGTAATACGTAAAAGTATAAGTTGAAAAGAACAAGCTTTTAGTCATGGTGTACCCTAGCCTCATTTGGACGCACAAAGGTTGTTAAATTGAGATTCAACTCATGAATCCTAAGACCCATTTTCTGAATCACAAATCGTATTGTATTATGAATTATAATAATATATTACATCTGCCCCAAAGTAAAAAAAAATGGTCTTGATGATTGATTGAATCTAATTTAAAATTGGTGTAGAAATAAAAAATAAAAATAATATATTTGAAAGTTGAATCAAAAGTTTTAACGAATGAGAGATGACATGGTTATATTATTTAGGTAATTATCGATAAAAATAAGTAAATATTAAATATTACTTTAGCACCGTGAATAGGAATTTTGTCTTTTATTTTGGGATGGAGAGCGGTTTATTTTGGTAAAAATAGCTGACATTAACAAATAAAATTAAGTTGAAACATCACACTTCCTTTATCCTAAATTTTTTTTCTTAGTTACTAATCACTTGGTCAAATTCTAATTACTTTCTTATTTTTGTTAGCCATTTGATGAAATAATGTAATCTTTAGAGCTTTATATGAGAAGCTAATCACATGGTCATTTTTCTTCAGAGCTTTAAGTGTAGTTTTTAGATATAAACTCCCTCCATCCTAATTCTTTCTTCCCAGTTTGACTTTTCCCCATTTTTAATTTTTGGCTTTGACTTCAAATTTTACCCTCCTAAAAAAAGATTTTTTGAATTTTTTTTGCAATCATTCAAAATATAGAGTTAGAAGATAATTGGTGTAAATACATGAGGGTATTAATGTCATTTGTCATCTTTTTTATAATGGGAAGGTAGTTTTAGGACGAGGAAAAAGGGGAAGTGTGAAGAAAGTTTTAGGACGGAGGGAGTAATTTTTTTAATAAAATTTTACACATAATCAAATAATTGAATTTGAAATAACCTCAATCAAATCTTGTAAACCGAAACGAGAAAAATGTTTTAGGACCGATGAAGTATAAGATGTGCGAAGGTCGATATGTTTTCCAACCTGGTATTGTCGAATAAGGCATATTCCAACTCACCCGTTTATCTCCCAGATAAGTGCCTTTGTGAACCACCCTCATCATGTACCCTATTGAAATATAGAGGACACGGGCCGGATTCGAGCAAAATCTTATCACTTGGAGTAGATCTAGCAAAAACTTACCCAACTTATTTTGATCCAAGACCCGCTCAAAAAATACTAAGTTTTGAATAAAAGTTTTGTTGACCAAATCTGAAGATGACTTGCTAAAGGTTGGTCGAATCTGTAAGTTCGTGGGGGCGCAGCGGAAATCACCAATTAAGAGCTATGCAAACAAATCATCAAACTATGCTGCAGAGAAGACGCTGCATCACTGTCACAGTAACAGACGACGGACAGTGTGCTATAACACTTCTAGCTCTGTCACAAGCACGCACACAGAAGCAGATGATGCAGAGAGCGTTACAGCGTCTACTGGGCAGAATGTTGTAACTATAAAATGCGTAAAAAATGACACCAGATATGTTTACGCAGTTCGAAACAAATTCTCCTAATCTGCGGGGCCCACGTCCGTGTAATAGCCCTCCACTAAATCACTAGATGCAAGTTACACCAGTACATAACAACATGATGAGACACAGTTCTCCGAATTGCTATGGCAAAACTTCTAATCTAGGATTTCTAACCCGTACCCTGTACAGATCGCTTTGGCTATCACATCTCCACCAAGATCACGAGGACAAACGTGTTAGCAGCCCACTCGTTCAGCTCTTGTTCATCTCCTGGACGTCACGATCTGTTTGGCGTTGAAGATCTCCTCCTTCATGTAGATTGTAACCTTCTTCACGCATAGGAAGCTCCGGGACGGGACGGGAACGCTCTACATCAGCGTATATTCTTTATTTTCCCTCTCGATCGCTCCAAGTAATTCCCAGGGAGCTGCTGCGTTTTTATAGGCTTCTCTTGACACAATCCTAGTAGGACTAGGTTAGTAGAAGTTGGCTTGAACTCAACTTCCTTAATCTTGATCCACAAGTAGCCTAAAGAGTTGGGATTCCTTAGCATGTAGAGCTGGAGTTATTATCATGTAATCACAATCCCAAAAGGTCTCTAATTCAGATTGCAGCTTAAAATCTCGTGCTCAGACCTCTGATCCCGAACAGTGTGTTGCAGCAATGTGTTGTAGCATCTTCTGTGTCAACCTCGAAATCTGCAGCAACTCTAGAAGTCTAAATAAAATAAAACTCTCCTAACAAATAGAGGTTTCTACATAGTAAAATACCTAACAAATATGAGTTTCTATTTTGCCAAAAGATTAGGCAACACCATGGAACTAACAGAATCCGACCAAATCACCTGCGCGCTAGTGTATGTGCTTTTCAAAATCATGCACTTTAATATAAAACTAATGTATTCCCTCCGTCCCAATTTATAGTGCTTGTTTCGATTTACGATGTTTGACTGGAATTATTTTCAAATAACTTTATATGACAAATAGTATAGAGTTAAAAAATAAAAATTACATATTAAAATACTACATCAAAAGATCTACAAAACTAGTAGTGACAATAGTACTTTATTTTATCAAATTACTAATGAAAATAGAGAAAGAAAGTGTATTAAGTTTGACCTTGTGAATAGTGAATAGGCATTATAATTTGGGACGGGGGAGTAATAAAAATAAGGTTATATTTTTATTTTTTCTTATTCCTCATTTTTAGTGTAATAACTTGTATTTTGAAACAAATTTTCGATATTTTATGTTTTAGTATAAAATGCCGGTGCTAGAATTAATTTATATATTTTATAAATAGATCTCATAATGCGTTGGATTACCCAAATTCGATGATACTGAGTTATAAAAATGTAATTCACAACCTGAACCCAAACTTACTTGAATCCGATGTAACTCAAACTCAAAGTGACCGAATCCGAACCGAACCTAACCGGTTTGTCAGTTGTAAAAAATGAAATCTAAACTTTGGTTTTACACTATGTAGGTTAGAGACTTACTTTTGTAGAGAACTCCAACCACATCCATGGCCCAGAGTCGGTCTCGAAAAATGAAAAAATGAAATTGCCCTGACCGAAATTTACATTTTGGGCCCTGTTTTATTATTTTAGGATATTAACACTTCAAAATTAAAGATGAATTTAATAATATGGGGCATGAAATATCAAGGGCCCTGTGCGGTTGGCTACTTTGCACACCCTCCGGGCCACCCACTATTTTTCCTACTCTCTCTCCCTAGTTTCTCTTTCCGTCCATTGCCGCTGAGTATTTTTATTTAGTTTTACATCTTAATTACTACTAATGTTATACTCCCTCCATCTCAATGCAATCAACATCTCATGTTATTGTTTACGAGGTTTGACTGAATTTGTTATACAATTAAAAGATAAAATCTACGGAGTATATATTTAAAATTTTAATCAAAAGACAAAACTAGGTTTCTATTTTATCAAACGAATAGCAAAAATGTGTAGAGAAAGTGGTTGAAGATTCACCATGTAGATAGTAAACATTCAATTTAAACTGAAACCAAAGATAAGTACGGAGTATTACGTAATGGGCAATTTCTTACATGCTCTAAAGCTCATGCTTATTACATAGATCTTAATGTATTGATAACACAAAAGAATTATACCTTTTTCTAAAAAAAAGATTCATTTGTCAGTACATGAAAAATGTGAGGTCCTGTGCTTTTTATAGAACTTAGTTCATTGATAATACTCGCATAAAAGAATTGGACTTTTTGGTGAAAAAGAAAAGATTCACTTGTCAGCCTTTGAAAATTGTGAAAAGATTTTGTTTTTTATTGACCTCAGTTTATTGTTAACATAAAAGAATTAAATTTTTTGCGAAAAAAAAACGTTCACTTGTCAATCCATGAAAAGTGGGAAAATGTACATGATGATCTTGCAGTGCAACACAAATGTGATTGGACTAGTATATTTAGAATGGGTAGTTTTCTGCAATATATTTGGATCTCATTTATCCAAAAGCAACCCAATGTGCTTTATAAAGATTCAAAGCCCAAACACAAACCCACTACTATACTAATCAAGAATTTAAAAACGACAAACAAAAAGTTTCGTTCTTCACTATAATCTTTTATTTTCACTCTTATTCTAAAAAGAAAAAAAAAACTTCCAAAAATGTTCCAACAACAACACTTATTTCAAATGTTGTGCCTCCCAACTCTATTACAGATGGAAAAAAAAAGCATTCATTAAACATACATGCCAGGTATCTACCCAAGAATAGAAATCTAGCCACAAGTATCATGATGTGTTGTCTACTTCTTTGGTTAACAATGAGTGAGACTCATCAGCAGCAGCACTGATGACAACACATTCTCCATTATCCCTCTCGTTGACATCCTCAATCCTCTCCACAGCCTCCTTCACATCCCATCTCCTATCCACATCCACCTCACAACACCTCAGCCCTATTCTCAGCAGCTTCAGCATCTGCCCTTCACTCTGCTCTGTCATCCCTCTCATCATGTCCTTGTCAAACACCTCCGCGGTTGACCCCTCGGGTGCCACCGACCGGACCCAGCCGGCTAAATCTGCTGCCTCCCCTTGTTGCAGGAACCCTGATGGGAGTTTCCCTGTTAGGGTTTCGACGATGAGCACTCCGAGGGCCCACACGTCGGTTTTCTTGGATATCCGGCCACTCTGCTGGTACTCTGGCGACTTGTACGCGATCATGTGCTCTTGCGCATGCTCTATGGTGACAACCGGCAGCAGGCCATAGTCGTTCAGGAGTGGGTCGAAAGATGAGTTGAGGAGGACGTTTGAAGACTTGAGGTGACCATGGGGTGAAATTAGGTCCGGAAGCTCTTCGTATAGATACATTAGGCCTCTTGCTACTCCTTTCACTATTTTCAACCGCATTGGCCAGTCAAGACTTCCACTCCCGCCACATTTGTTCCCTATCAACAAATTCATGCCATGTCATGTAAATTACTAAACTTCTTATCTTTTTAGGGTTAATATGATTTCTACTAAAGGAGGGAGTATCTTGTAGTAGAACTCATTTAATTAGGAAAACATACCATGGAGATGAACAGCCAAGCTGACATTTGGGACGTAGTCAGCAATCAAGAGCTTCTCTTCTTTCCTATAGTAGAAAGCCCAAAGTGAGAGCAAATTGTTGTGGCTTAACAATCCCAACCTCCTCATGTGCTCATAGAACTCTTCTTTCCCCACATTGTTCATTTCCTTAAACCTCTTCACAACCAACACCGGCCCCTCGTTCAGTGCCGCCTTGTACGTTGACCCAAACACCCCACTCCCCAATATTTCTGCTGATGCCTTCAGAAGTGACGCCAAATCAAATCTCTCCCTGTTAATGATGATCAAAAGATAGATAACTATCATTTGCATTTTTTCACTTCATAAAAAAGCAAATAAAATATTGATCCCGTTGCAGAAGAACTCTCATTTCCTTTGCCTCCATAAAGCACATTAGTTGAGGATCAATTAAATTGTAAAAATTCATCAACTAGCTCAGGTCTCTCATAGTGTTTTATACTTCCTCCCTCCCGGTGTATTTGTCCAATATTCGTTTTTGAGCCGTCCCCATATAGTATATAGTTAGTACATTAGACGACGAGTTAAATAGTAAGAGGAACTATGTCTCAAGAGTGCCTTACACAGTTATACCTATATACTTCTGCCCTCAATACAACTTTAGCCCCACATGGCACCCAAATATTGTGACTAGAAGCAGCAAGGCAATTACAAGAATAACGGCGACCCTGATATTTTGGAGGTGTGTTCTAAAGTGAATATTTTGTCATACTTAGAGTAATAATAAACTCTATATAATAAAGGATTTCCTATTCCAATAAATAATACTCCATTTTCAAAACCAATAGTACTCCATAATATGCATTTTGAAATTCTAATTCTAGGAGTCATACTTAGTTGAAGAAAATAATATAATTGGTAATCAGATGACAGAGATTAGGACACAGGAACACTATTGTGAGCACTAGTTTTTTATATGGGCTTGAACATTATTTCACATTTGAGCTATAGAATTTGGAGACCTCATGATTTTGGAAGTATTCTGCAACAGATAAAAAATTGAAGGAACATACGCTTCTCAAACTCCTTCACACAAAACTAGTTCTATTTTGATTGCAGCTATTTTATTTTAATTCATTTTAGTGTAAAATTAAAATACCCTGAAATACAAAATTTATATTTCCTCCATCCCAAAAAGAACTTCAGTGTTTGACTTTACGGAGTTTAAGAAAAATGTTGAAAACTATGAAAAGTGAAAAGTGTGTGAGCAAAATTTGTGTAGAAGAGAGATTTTGTAGGCCGCGTATTTCTTATCTTTTAAGGAAAAAGTAGAAATGTGAAGTTTTTTTGAAACATTCAAATAAGGAATGTCTGAAGTTTTTTGCTAGACGAAGGGAGTATAATTTAAAAAACTACATGAAAACCTCTATAAAACAAGGGGTGTCTTGACTATTTATTATAACAAATGAGTAAAAAATGAGTAAAGAAAATATACTCCGTAGTAAAGAAAAAACATATGGTTTGACTCTATGAATCGTAGACGAGACCAGTATTATGAAACCACGGAAGCGAGGAATATTAAGAAACATGACGCTTCTTATCAAACATATAAGGTATTTTTTGGGTGCAAGTTAAATTTAAAAACATAAAAGCTAAACGTTAAACCTAAAAAATAGTTAATCAATATTTTGAACAGTTTGTTTATAAAACATGATGAGAAATTGAAAGGAAAGTTTTACTGAGCAGTGATTTGACTGACTATGTTGTATAGAGCAGAGAGCTGATAATGAAGAACACTTGCATGCACAAAATCCATGTAGCAGAGACCCATGTGCTGAAAATCTGAGTAGCAGAGATGAAAATGTTGAGGATGTGTGGTCATGCTAGGATGGATAGAGTTCAGAACAAGGATATCCCAGCCAAGGAGTGTGTGGCATCTTGGTGGAGTATAAAATGGTTTGGACACATGATGTAGAGAAGAACTGAAGTAGTAGTAAGGAACGCGAGAGATGGAGGTAGGGAAGTTGAGGGTTTGAGGTAGACAAAAGAAGTATTGAAGCAAAGTAATTAGGAAGGACTGTGACTTCGAGAGTTGACCCTATATACGAGGGTTTGTCAGTCTTGAATTAGAGTTGTAGGGTAGGCTCAAATACGAGGTTCACTTTGTGTGTAAGGCTTTATCGGTTTGTAGTCATGTTTTGGTGTCCATTTTTTTCTGTGGAGTTGTCCTAACCTTTGTTTGAGCCACGGGTCTTTCAGAAAAAACTCTACCTTTTGAGGTAGGGGTAATTTCGATAACCCACCCTCCCCATACCCCATTAGTCGGATTTTACTAGGTTGTTGATTAGAAAATACACATAGCAACTTTTGTTCTATAAAAAGACCTTGGCAAAAGTAGTCATAAATTTGAAATTTGGCAATTTTAGTCATTTTTATGGGAAATTGTGTTTTGTTCGTGTGTCACCCACTCACCCTCATTCACATAACTGAACTAATTTAATAGCTAAGTTGAATGAATTATTTGTAAAATAATTAATAAATCGGTCATTACTCTCACAAAGCAGTCAATAATCGGTTGCATTATATTTTTATAAGATTGTTTTGTTTGAACTTGTTATTGTTCATAATTTTATATCTGCAAATTGTTTATCTTGTAGTATCATATGATTTGGCTTATAATGAATCGTTACTACTGATGTTTTCAAAAGCAATAGGCCTCCTATAAACTTTAGAATAGGACCTAACGCCTAAGCACTTGGGAAGAACTAATTAAGCCTAGATCTTATGTACGAATAAATCTTGAACAAAAGGACGTGAACGAAGGGGCCTTTGTGGAGTTAAATAGGGGACTTTGAAAACAGTTACTAACACAACAATACATTAGTCAAATTCATGGTGCGTCCCTAAATTAGTTAAATAAACTCTTTTCGAAATGCATGAAATTTCATCTAAAAAACCTACTCCCTCCGTCCTGAAACTATCTTCCCACTTCCTCATTTTCATTGTCCTAAAACTACCTTCCCGCATCCTAAAAAAGGGTGTGAAATGACTATCTTACCCTTCCACTATCTTACATTCTTACCCTTCTCTCCCCCTCTTCTCTTCGTCCCTCTCTCACTGGTCTCCCCCCTCTTCTCTTCGTCCCTCTCTCACTGGTGGTATGTTTTTTCTCTTTTTCTCTTCCTTCCCGATCCGATCGTGGATCTACCTTCTCTTTTTCTCTTTTTTTCTCTTCTTCTCTTTTTCTCTTCCTTCCCGGAGCCAACTCTTCCTCCCTTTTTCTCTTCCTTCCCCGATCCGATTGTGGATCTAATTTTTCCGCCCAACTTCAATGGTCAGATTTATTTTCCGGTCAGATTTGTTTCTTTGCTGGATTGATTGTGCATAACTTTAATCGGTCAGATCTAATCTTTTCCGTCCAAGTTCTCCCCAATCCGATTGCAGATCTAATCCGATCAGATTTGTTTAGCTGGCTCCGATCGTCCGCCGTCACCATTCCAGTCGCTGGTGCCACCGCCGGCGTCACCAACCTCCATCGACCTCTCCATGTGTTGCTATGCGGAAATCAAAAGAAGATTTGTTTCTTGAGATCTGATTTTAATTGAAGAAAAAGAAGAGCTTTGGTAATTTTTTTTAAACTTTTGAAGTGGTTGTTTGAATTTGGTTAAATTATGGCATGAATTGTCTCTGCCGACTCACTCAATTGCCGCCGACTCATTCAATCGTCTCTGCCGGAAGAAGCACCAACACCTTAGAGCCAAAAATCTCAGTAAGTTCTGTGGGAAGGAGGGGTATTTTTGGAAGTCAAAGCCATAATTATCCATCCCTTAAAAATGACCTTTAGTCAAAGTGGGAAGATCAATATAGGACGGAGGGAGTATTAAATAAATACGTAGGTAAGGCCTTACATACCTGTCATCTCTCAAAAATGTTAGCCTAAGACTATGGTCTCCCTTTTGAGAAAAATTTTCTGAAGAATAGGTGGAAGCTTGATCAAATTTGTCTAAATCAACGGATGCCATTCTGCGGTGACTTGACGGTACTATTAAGCCTTCTTCCAACTCCACAGGCTTGCGCTGACGGAGAATGAATATGACCACCACAATGGCAAACACCGCTGCTCCAATAACCAGTCCAGCAATGATTAAAGTTGCCATTGAAAGCTGGGGATTAAGGATACACGGATTTAACGGCTCTCCACAAAGGCCATAATTTCCTGTTATTTGAAAAATTAGAACACAAACCAAAAGTACAATTATTCAAATCAATGCCTAAAACATGATGAGATGTTTCATTACCTATATGAGAAAAGTCAGCCTTATCATGTGAAAGTCTTTAGTATCTGTTGGAAAATGGTCTAAAATGAATTGATTTAAACAAATCACTCTTACCTTATGAATAATTCTATATTTAAAAAAATAAAAACTACTAAGCTTATGAACATGGATGAATGTTAGAGCTCAAATACTGTAATCTTTTCTCTCCCCTTCAACTATTTTCTGTTTGACTTCTTTTTGTCCCCTTCTAGTAATCTCTTTTATTCTAGTGGCTTATCACTAACACTTTGTTTGGTTGAGAAGAAAGAATGGTGAGAAAGGAAGTGGATGGGAGGAAAGGAAAGAAAGGAATTTGGGTGGAGTTAAAATTTCTATACGCGAGTTTAGATGTAAAGAAAATGATAAGGAAGGAATAAAAACAAAGCTTAAATTTTGTGCTTTGTTAGGATAAAAACAAAGCTTAGAGGTAAGGTGGTACGCACACCCTCCCCAACCCCTATCCCTCATGGGATTCTACTAGGTTGTTGATGTTTAGATAGAAAAGTGAAAGGAAAGGAAAACTAGTTAGAAGCAAATGACAACCTTTTCCTTATATCGTAAAACTGACATCACATGTTAAGGGTAATTTTGGAAATGAAAACTTTTGGCCACATCCTTGCACATTTCCTGTCCAAGGGGTGCATTTTCTTATGTGCCCAATGTATAATCTTGAACTATTTGAATATTCTTTCAATAGTTCTCCATCTAACCAAAGTATGGAAAACAATCATAACTCTTCTAATTTTCTTCATTTCCCTTCTTTTCCTTATATTTTCCTCTCAAACAAACAAAGCCTAAGTGTTCGCTTCTTTATACACTGGTCCTAAACTTCCAGTCAATGTCACTGCTACCATCGTTATTCAGAATTTTTTGTCGGATTCTTGGTTCTTCATCCAAGCATTTAGTTCTTTGATCTAGTCTGTTCTTATCAGCATTAGTTCTTCAGCGAAAAAGTCTGGTTATGCCATCATAAAAATGAACATATTTTAGAAACATAAATCACTCCTTTCGAATGTAAATTCTTTTTATTCTTCCACAAAATGCCTAAATCCTTGAATTGTGATAGCTGGACATTACCTGACCGAGTTCGTTTTGAACCATCTTGACTACCCTGGCCCAGAGCCTCTATTATTTTAAGCTCTCCCTGGCTTGGTGTCTAGCACCATGTTGTTTAGGCAGGGTACTTTGAGGCTTGAAATTGATGACGGCTGGGGGATCAACATAGTGGCGCGAAACGATATTCTTCTTTAATTTGTGCGGTATCTTATGGAATAGATATAATTAAATTTATCAAGAAACCCTAGTCGTCTTTGTGTTTCCGAGATCAACATAGAGGCGCAAAAAAGGATTGTCTTCTTCGCACCATCTTCGTCTTTGTTTTTCGTCTGAAACCAGGAGCACTTTGTCCTCTGTCGCCTGGATAGTCGCAGAAGGCAGAGCGATTCATCTCCATCCTTCGGTCTTCATTTCGCCCGTCTACAACCGTCGTCCGCAACTTATTACGTACAACAAGCTATATGGTAGTGTTTCCCGAAAGGAGCTGCATAGGAAGAGTTGTCGAAGTCTGAGATCCCCTTCGATGGAGATGAAGAAGAGTGGAGCTTGGCTGGAAAAGCTGGATGAAGGAAATGCTTCCGGAAGTTCCGGTCGGCCATCCCCTTCGATCTTCCATGGGATGGGGATGAAGAAGGAAAGAGGCGTGACCTTCTTCCCAGGTCAGAGGAGAGGATGATGAAGATATGAATTTGGATAATTTTAATGAACATTACTCCTCTACTCCCTCTCTCAAATAGGGCTGGGTTGGGAAAACCGAAAACCGAAAACTGAATCAAAACCGATCGAAACGAGCTTGGAAAAAAAACCGAACCGAAAAAATCGAAACCGAATGTAAAAAAACCGAACCGAATCGTTAGTGTTTGGTTCCATTTTGGTTTTGACTTTGAAAAACCGAACCGAACCGAATAAACCGAACTTTCTTAGATACTTCGCTTTTTTTATATAAATATATGTGATATGTAGAAAAATAATAGAAATATAAATGCAAATAAATTACTAGTCGATTAAAATTATTTTCTTAACTATTAATTAAACATTTTAGCCATACTATTATAAACTTTTAAAAAATCTAAGAATATAAACACCAATAGCTAATCCAAATATAGAATTATATTAACATTAACTAAATGATACGAGTAATTTCCATATTTACATAAAAAAATACTTTGATGTTATAATGAAAATGAAAGTATTATACCAAAAAACACAAGTTCTTCGTAATTAATTTTACATACGATGTCTTTGGAAGTATTTAGAATCTCCTAAATGTTTGTTGGATACTTAACACATATTTTTTATGTAAAATTGAACCGAATGATACAATAACCTTCTGTTTGATTTTTGTTTTTGTGTAAAACTCAAACCGAAAAACCAAACCTAACACAACATATTGTTATTGCTCCATCGAGTTAGTGTTTTTACAATTTTTTAATGCTTATAAATTTCTACTTTTATAAACTGAAAAAACTGAAAAAAACCGAAATAAAAACCGTATAAAACCGAACCGAATAACCAACGGTTTACATATTTTTTATGCAAAACCGAACCGAACCGAACCGCCAATTTACCTTCCGTTTTGTCTTTGGTTTTGGGTGAAAACCAAACCGCAAAAACCGAACCCACCCCTACTCTCAAATCATAATTTCCCTATTCCAAATTTCTAATGTATGGCTCTCTTCGTTTGGTTACAATTTCAAAGTTAGATGTCAGAAAAAAAAGAATTAGAAAAAGTTAGGAAAAGATGAAAAAATCTGGAAAGAGTTGAAATAAAGAGAAAGAAGTTAAAAAATGTTGGAAAGAGTTGAAAAATGTGGGAAAATATCAAGGAATTGTCAGTCACATTAGCACAAATTATAATAATACTCTATAGAATAGAGGGAAGAGTATTATGGAAATCAAAGAAGGGAGAAGATAATATCTTGCAGGATTGAGTATTTTCACGCTCTTTATGTTTTTCTCTTCTAGGTTCTAAATGGGAAACTGAGAGTTAGAGTTTGCAAATGGGATACTAACCAAGTGCCCAAGCATGTCCATATTATTTTGTCGGTTAGGCCGGTCCGTTTGGATTCATATAAGTGTCCATATCTACTCATTTTTAAGTGCAGGATGGGAGAGTCAAACGGGCCAATCCAATTTTGTGCATGTATAATTCTAAGGAAGATTATGATAAAAAATCTCAGTTTGTAATTTCACTTTGATATTCATTAATAAAGCTTTATCAATTTTTACATAATTTATTCGAGTAATTTTTTGAAGTCAATAATGTTAATATGATGTAGGATCTTAGGCTTCGTGGTATGAGGAAGAAATTAAGAGGGTTGATGTGTGATGATTGGATATAAATAATATGATGTGGAGTGATGAAAAATGTGTGGTATGGTGGAATTGATTGGGAGTTATGCATGTGGAGATGTATTATGTTTTGATTATTCAAAATTTTAAAAACATAGAAAACAAAACCATCCCGCTTCACATGGTTAATATGGTCACCCGAGTGGGGTCACGCCCCACCGGCACGGTGTCACCCCAGTTGTGCCCGCCATGTCACCCTCACCCCCTTGGTCACTCTCAATAGCTCATACACTTAAAATGTACTCCAAAAATTTAAAAAGTAATCTTTAATTATTATTAAAAAAGTACAATACCTTGGAATGAACAAGCACTGAAATGGGAAAGGGTTGGTGGAATTTCACCCTCAAGAGCGTTATTTGAGAAATTCACAAACACCAAATTTGGCAGATTCAAAAATGGTATTTTCCCATCAAAGGAATTATTCTCGAGTCTCAATTCCAGGAGCCTCTTGGCCACGACCAATGAGCCAGGAATGGGGCCTGCAAATTGGTTGTTTGAAAGATAGAGCTTTTTCAATGAACGCATTCCAGAAAAGAAACTGTCCGCAATCTCTCCAGAGAATCTGTTATTGGAGAGTTTGAGGTTTTTCAAGGTTCCAAGTCTATAAAAGGCCGGAAGGTCTCCTTCAAAGCTGTTATTCATTGCACTGAAACTTCTAATGGCGGGCAACTCTGCTAGGGTGTCGACATCGATTGCACCACTAAGCCCTTTGTTGTTCAAATTAATGCCATGAACATTTCCACTCACACAAACAATGCCTTCCCAATTGGCACGCCACCCCATACATGGTGGAAGAGCTGAGGTCCACGTGGGGAGCACGGAGGCGGAGTTATCCAATGACTCCCTGAATTGTAGAAGGATCTCCGTCTCCGTTCTGCTTTGGCATCCAATAAAATATAGATGGAGAAGGAATACAATGACGACGAGTAATTGCATTGGTCGACCAAATATAGAAACACAATATTGCAATTGTGCCATGGTTTACCTCTAGTATATATGTAGTTGTGCGCGCACTTTGGGAAAAAGTGCGCGCCCTTTAGGAAGGGCTCCAACGACGTGAAAGACAGAATTCTAAATATTGTGTCCCCGATATATGATCAAAAGGAAGAAAAGAGAAAATAGTGTACGTTTTAGGGGAGAGGAGGGAAATAAGGTTGTGACACAGAGAATTGGAGGACAGATTATAATAAGCTGTGGATTAAGAAATGGACAAATGGGTAGAGGGGAATGAAGCAAACATAGTCCTCTTGTTTTACCTTGTTAATTTTTCATATATATATGAGAAGCTTAAGGATGACCATTCAACTAGTTTATAATTTTTTGCGAATAACGCACAATCCAATTAATTACATACCATTTTTTGTGTTCAATATTGATATAGAGACATGAAACGCATATGCAAGTAGGTTTTACAATACACATTGTGGTAGTTAAAGAACAACAACATAACCTTAGTGCCTCAAAACTTCTCACCCATTGCGGGATTAAGGGGGGTCGGATGTACGCGGTTTGACCCTACCTTTGAAACATAGTGGCTGTTTCCAAATGACTCAGGATGAACGCCAAAAATTATATTGACAAATGCTACTTTACGTTTTTTAGAAGCGCATATAATTTAAAGAGATTTTTTGATTTGTTCTATCACCCAAAGCTAAAAAATAATGAATTTTTAGCTTATATTATCAATTAAATGTAATAAATATAATGATGATATAGTGTTGGAATTTGTTGTGGCATACATATACAACCATACACACATAAGTATTGTACTCCGTAGTATACATGCCATGAAGATCGATCATGGATTAATAAGTATTTTATTGATAATTAGTTACTCAACAAGGTTTGTTATTGGTGAGTTATAACAAGGTTCTTCAGATATGCTGAGAAACTCAGTTGTGCTTAGTGAGCAATCTTTTCCTTTATATATAACATAAACTCTAAGTATACAATATTTGGCGATACTTATATGTTAGTTTTTGACACATCATCTCCAACCATTCACAACAAACTCAAACTTAAAATGTAGTAAATGTCAAATTTAGAGTAATATATTTCATCTCTAACCCAATAAACCAAAATTAAAATAATATTTTCACTTTATATTCTTTTCCTAGTAATTTTATATTTTGAAAATTAAAATATAATACTTATTAATCCATAATCTTCATGGTGTGGCTCTCCTTGGCTAACGAAACGGTGAGGAACGAACTGGGAAGAAATGGATGAGGAAATCGACGGAAGAGAAGGAGAGTGAAAGTGTCGTAACCCCTCCTACTTTTAATATAATATTAATTAGATTTTTGGTCCAATTTACACTTTCTAATCAGTTAGGATAGATTTCAACCCAATTACCTTATTCGACAGTCGTATCTTGGGCTCAGTAAGTCTGATTCTCAATCCGTTTGCACGGTCGGGTTCAGAACAGCGAGCCCTATAACATAGGTCAACTCTCATATTTAATATGCAAATTAGAAAATAATCTTCGTATTGACCAACTCATTAATTAATTAAAAATACTAAGCTGGGTTTCGGGGCGTTACATAATGAGCACAAAGTTTGAAGTATGAACTGTATGGTCATGGTAATGAGTAATTATCATCTGTTGTTGTGATTGTTATGTGTTGACACTAATGTTGAACTTATATGCGTGAAAGTGATAATTGTGAAATAGTGGGTTCTCTTATATGTATATTCGAATGTTAAATATTTCTCATTCAAATTTTTTGCACAGCGTGCACTTGTTATTATTTTGACTCCACCGCGGTAAGATTGATTATTCAAAAAGGTTCTTTCATTTAATTAACATTACTTATTCTAATGATTTATTTCAATAAATCATTTCAAAGTTCTTATCATAAACAAATTCTTTATTTACTCCTCATTTGGGTCTATATTGAGGTTCTCAATTAAGATTACACAATAAGTTAACATATTGGATTTAACTCTAGGAGAGTTATCCAGATTGTGATATTGAATACCAAAACATATTTCATTTCAGCCGGGGATCAAGCTAAGGGAGATATGTAGAGATTCTAAGTTGATTGAAATGGAATATCTCAAGATGGGTGACTCCCCTTTTGGATAACCTCTCAACACTGAAGTATAGAGGGATCAAGCTAAGGGAGATGTGTAGAGATTCTAAGTTGATTGAAATGGAATATCTCATTATTTGAATAATTCACCCCTCTAGAAGAAATAGTTTATTTGTTTGACTTTTGAACTGTTTTCTAAATGAAGTCTGATTTAAAAACCGATTGTGTTTTTTGGATCGGAAAAAATAAGTCAATACAATGATGTGTTCAATATATTATTTCTAGTACTTTTATTTTTCAATTCAATGGGGCCCACACAATCAAAATTAGGTTTTATGTGATTAATTCTTTTAGACTAGTTTTCATGGCGTTACAAACTCTTTCCATTGAGGGGTATGACAAGGCGACAGGCAACTGAAAAGCCGCGCCATTGCACCAACCCTAGCGTTGTTTCTGGTCTTTCGTCATGCTATGCATGATAGAACTTAATTTCACCAAATATATTTATCTCACAATCTCTCTGTAGAATTACTGATTAATAGAGACAAAAGCATTATTGAACTCAAGAAAAGTAAAAAAATATTATTTATTCGTTGGCATTAGAGGACTATTTATAGCTTCATAGGCTTCCTAATCCGATTAGGCCTCTGTAAACAAGATCAATCTCCTTCCAAGTAATTAACTCTAGCAACACCGGCTCCAATCAGACAAACAAACCTTAACCCCAGGCGGGTTGACCCACCAATTGGCTCATGGGCTGGCTTTGGGTATGGGCTCTAATTGTTAAGTGCATGATTTAAATAAATATGTTGGGCTAATTATATAGAAATTTATCTTTTGATCTAGTATACCCATGAACTACATTCAATCTCATTTCTTTTCCTTTTATACTCCCTCAATATAAAAAAGAATCGCATGTTGTTGTTTACGGGGTTTGACTGAAGTGTTTTTTAATGTAATTTAATTGAAATTTGTAAAGAATTAAAAAATAAAATTTATATATTTTAAAAGTATATCAAAAGTTCTACAAAATAAGACGTAACAAGAGTATATTGTTTTTCTCAAATGGGTTACGAAATTGAGTCGAGAACGTGGTGAGAGTTTGAGCGTATGAATAATACATAGGCAATTTGAATTTAGATGGAAGGAATAGTATATAAATACTCCCTTCGTCCCACAAAACCTTTTTTCTTTCTTCTTTCATCCGTCCCGAAAATCTTTTCTCATTTGTATTAAAAAATCATTTTGACCTTTATTAATTTTTAACCAATCTATGAGATCATACTTTTTTCAGTATTAATCTACCTATCATATTTTATTTTTAAATATCACATCCAAAGGGATTTTGGAAAATCAACATCAAAATACACTCTTCCTAAATACTTTTAAAGTCAAAACCAGAAAGGTTTTGTGGGGCAGAGAGATGACTCCATAATTTTGCTCTAAAAAAACATTTAAATATAAGCCCACTTTTTAAAACAACGTAAGCCCACTGTTATTCTTTTTATTGTGCTCTTTTCTATAGGGGTGAGCAAGTATCGAACCGATTCCAAAATTTTCTGAAAAAATCAAGATTACTAAAACAAAAAATACTGATCTAAAAATACCGAAAAAGAACTGTATCGTTCCGAACCAAATAGTCAATCAAGTGTTTGGGATCTATTCGAGTTAACTTCCCACTTCAAAAAATCCCGAACCGAACATATATACAAGTGTTTGGGTACGTATATGTATTCATCCGAATATTTACCAAAACCAAAATTGGACCATCCCGAGTCATAGTGAAACGAATTTTTCAATATATAGTCCAAAGGGAGGCTAAATATTTGGTAATCTTAAGCCCTAACCGTAGTTTACATTGAGCAGAACATAGGCGCCGCTGATCTGACTTCCGGGCATTCGGCACCGGCTCTGCGGCTCACAGCTGCCATGTCGTATAGAGCTTTTCTCGTCCCCTCCACTATCAGTCAAAATAAATACGGTAAGTAATACGGAGTAATCGCAAAACTCGCTGCGGCACCACAACCCATCATCGGATTTACATAAACCTTGTGTTTTATCAGATTTATTGTTTCAGATTTGAGCGTTTTAGGGATATTCATCTGATTAGAGAGAGAGAGAGAGAGAGGAAGGGAGAGATGTCTGTAACAGCAGGCGTGAGTGATACGGTGATAGCTGTTAGGGAGAAACTCAAGGGTAAGATCGGCCAGACAAAAGTGAAAAGGTATTGGCCTGGCAAAGCCCCGGAATGGGCAGAGGAAGGAGAGGAAGATGAAGGAATTAGGATGTCCAGGGCTGCTGCCCTAGAGAAAACATTCCCTAGACACGATGGATCAGATGCCGGAAGAAAGGATGATCCAAGGTTGCGTAGATTGGCAGAGAGTAAGATAGATGAGGAAGTGAGGGCTGATCATCGACGCATCCGTCAAGCAGAGATTGTTTCGACTATTGAAGAGGAAACGAGAAGGCAGGAAAGGATCAATGAGGAGGAGGAGAATGAGGATGCCCTGGAGGAGAAGAGGAGGAGAATTAGAGAAAAGTTGCTTCAGAGGCAGCAAGAAGAGGCTCTCCCACAGGAAGAGGAAGAGGAGGCAGAAGAATCCGAGGAAGAAGAAGAATCGGAGTATGAGACTGAATCCGATGAGGAGACGACCGTGATAGCAATGGTAAAACCTGTTTTTGTTCCCAAGGCTGAGAGGGATACCATAGCCGAACGTGAGAGGCTCGAGGCTGAAGAACTGGCTTTTGAAGATTCTAGGAGGAAGAGATTGGAAGAGAGGAAAGTTGAGACAAAGAAAATTGTTGTTGAGAAGATTCGTGAGGAGCAGGAGATTCAGAAGAATTTGGAATCAGAGGCTAATGTTGCTGATGTGGACACTGATGATGAGTTGAATGAAGCAGAAGAGTATGAAGCCTGGAAAGCCCGAGAGATTGCTAGGATTAAGAGAGAGAGAGACGACAGGGACGCTATTTTGAAGGAGAAGGAAGAAATAGAGAGGTTCAGGAACATGACTGAGGAAGAGAAGAGGGAGTATGAGAGGAGGAATCCAAAACCTGGTGCTCATCCCAAGCCAAAGATGAAGTTCATGCAGAAATACTACCACAAAGGTGCATTCTTCCAGGCAAATCCTGATGACAGAGCTGGAACTGCTGGCAGAGATGATATCTTCAGCCGTGATTTCTCCGCACCAACTGGAGAAGATAAGCTCAATAAGACAATACTACCCAAAATCATGCAGGTTAAGGACTTCGGTCGTAGTGGAAGGACTAAATGGACACATCTAGTTAATGAAGACACAACTGACTGGACTGTCCCGTAAGTGTTCGTTTTCATTTCAGATGCTCAATGCTTATATTACCAGTAACTTCGTACTAATTGATATGTGCATTTTACTTCTCTTTTAAGTTTATAACTTGTCATATAAACTACTCGTGATGCAAAATTTAAATTCATTTAAGATTAAGCATTTGGAAGTAGTGATTTCACTGGTAATTTTCACGTGAAGTTATCATTAACTATAGCTCAAGTTATGTGCAGATTTCATGTACCAATTTCTATAGTTATGCCTGAGCGGTATGCATAGTTCATTTTCTTTTCAGCATAATAGAGTTGAAAAGTTCTATCAAAATATTCTATTGATTCATTATGCCTAATGTTCTCTGTGTAATAATCTATTCTGGTAGCTACAGTCCTTATCATTTATAAAGTGCATAGTACTCTGTAAATGTTTTTGAGGTTTGTCTATTGTTTCTGTTGAGTTTTTTGGATTTCCATCATAGCTTTTTTAATTGGATACATGAGGTTGGATGCATATGTGTAAAATGTTTTTGAAGCTGCTGTCTTTTTTATTGAGTTTTAATGGATTTCAACCATAGCCTTTTAAATTGAAATCTTGAGATTGAATGTTTAGAGTGATGACTGATCAAGATAAGGCTAGATATAAGTGTGATAGACTGATAGTTGATTCTTTGAGCAGTTTCTTTTGCCATGTGCTTTTTTAATTGATTAATTGGGAACTAATCAATGCCTACATTTTTATGCATGCAAAAAAAATCTAAGAATGAAAGTGTTTGTACTAAGATGATTAATGATTCTATTAGTATGTTGTATTTCTGGAGTGCCAAGGAGCAGTTTTGTCATTTCCATGCCATGTAAGGAATAGTCCTCTTGGATGAGGTGAAACTTCTGCTGCCGCTATTCACGTTAGCACCACCTTTTTTGCTGATATACAATCAGTCAATCAATTGTTTATGGACATTTGGTAAAACTTTATGGATGGCGATAAAAAAAATAACCGAAGAAGGTCCAAAGCTGCCTAGTGAGAAGGGTTTTCTACTATCGCATTAAATTGAAAGGGAAAATGGGAAAGTTAGTACTATATATATATTTGACCTCACATAGGACGCGATTAAGGTGTGTGTTGGGTAGAGTTACTGGTGTAGATGACAGGATCATTCTCAACTATTTAGGTTTGTATATTGTGATTCTCACGCAATCAGTTTCTTTGATCATTTGATGATTGTCTGTTTTAATATTTTTTTACATAAACATCGATAAAAATTCACTGTATCCCGCAAATTTATTATCATGCTGATGTGCATGTGCTTAGAGAGACTTGATTCTGGACCCCTATGTATGTGTTTGGGGAGTTATTCCTTGCTCTTTTCATGTCACATTTTACATTGAGCATGTTATTTTGAATTAACATGATATAGCTCTATTTGGTAAAGGTGGTCGAGCAAGGATACACTTCGGGCAAAGTATAATGCAAAGATGGCTGCAGCAAATGCGCCTATTGAAAAGCCCAAGGGGAAGAAGATGAAGGATTGGGAAACACGTTGAGGTTTATTTTTCAGTTTTAATGTAAGAATGTGATTTCATATGAAACCGCTGAAAAGATTTGTGACTCTTTTCCCTGAGGGAAGAATGGAGGAATTCCAGTTTGCAGTGTTTTAAAGGTTAGGGCTAAAATTGTACGGAGTACTAATTGCAATTCTAACTGAATAAGTTTTCCTACTATGACAGGCAAATCTTTTGTGTTCGGGTAAGTTTGGGATGGAAATTGCATGGGGTAGTGTCATCGGGTCTGAGTCGACTTAATAGATATGAGTTTTATCCTATCCTACTTATGCTACGAGCTGTTTGTGTCTACTTTGTTCTAGATTGGGGAAGATGAGGAGATTTAATGGAAGTGATCTTTCATGATTAACAAGTATAGTATTTACAATTTCTTTATTATTTGATTATATGTTATTATTATTATTTAATTTTATCATTTTCTTTAATCAATGTTTTGCCTAATTATATAGTTTATAATTAGGCTGTGCAATGCACGAGTATGAGTCTAGTTTTTAAAATGCTCTAGCACTTGCATTTAAGAAATTATTACTACTATTTCACAGTATTTATCCATATTTTGATTTTTTACCGTCAAAATTCCCATATTTTGGATATTAGTTAAATAAAATTGATATTTTATATTGATACAAAATTAATTTATTAGCTTGTTTTTAAAATATTTTTAATACATCAATCTTTCTAATGAATATTGTTTTTGTACGAGTAGTTATTTTTAATTATAAATCAAATGTTGATCATGCTTAATTGAAAAAAGATAACACTAGGCAAACATATATAAAATAATATTATAAATATGTTTGAAATAAGAGTAAATTCCATAAATTGTTTTCAATTATATATAGTTTTCCATATTTAGTCTATAATTATAAGATATTTTATAAACAATCCCTAATTTTTGAAAATTATTCCACAATAATCCTTTTCACCCAACATGATAACATTTTGAGTAAATTTTTAAAATGGTTGTTTTCAATAAGGATTTTTTCTAAATTAATCCTCAATAAGCAAAAATTACTAACGTAGTTCTTTATAATTGAGATGTGTTTTTTAAATATATATTTATCAAAAATGTCTATTAAATGACAGTTAAATAAAGGGTATTTTGATGTTCTTTATTATCTAAGCTATGAATAAATCTTTAATGATTTTTTTAAAGAACATCAAAATATCATCTATTTAACTATCATTTTGAAAATTTATTCAAAATACTTTGTCATATTTGGTGAAAAGAAGTATTTGTGGAATAGTTTTCAAGAATTGAGGATTGTTTATGGCAGCGCGAATGCTGCCGGCACCTCCACCCTAATTGTCGCTATCTGCCATGTAGAATTTCATCGGAAATTTGTTCGCCGATGATGTCTTCAGTGCAGCCCCGCAATTCCAACACGTCCACCTCCGACGAGCTCTGGCCACGACTTCTACACTCGACCTAAACTCCTAACTAACGATGAAGAACACCTCTAGCAAGCTCTTAAACCAGGCCTGATGAAGAACAACAAAGTAATAGATTTTGAGATCCGATAGTAAAATTTACTCTAAATAGGACTAAAACATAAGTCATTTTGCAATGTAGTACTTAAACTTTTTTATTTCCTAAATAGTAAAGTGAGGAATAATGTCTAGTGCTGACTGATGATGGATATATACTTGAATAATCATTAATGGATAATGACCACTAATCATACATTAGGAAATAAAAACATATGACCTTATATTGACAAAGTCATTATGTTATAGTTTTATATAGGCAAATTCTCCCTATTGATATGCAAGGTTAGAGATTTTTGCATCTAATTTTTTGTTGTTGACACTTTGGTTCGAATATGTTGGCAAATGACATTGTTTCTTAGTATTTTTACTTTATTAATGAACTGGCATTGTCACTATATATTGTCATCTTTGGCATGGTAGCTATAATTGGCATTGTATTGATCATTTTTTCTTAATAGTCACCGCCTTGTGTCGGAGCAGACACTGGTGGTGTTGGCGTCGATGACAGAACACAATGGAGGCGAGAGATGTCACTGTTGGCGGCAACAAAAAACTGGATTTAAACAACAAATTGTGACAACGAAGATTCAAGTGACACCTGCAAGGGTGAGACATTGGTGACAGCATGGGAGGTAGCGCCGCTAGCAGTGCCGGCATGGCGTGGTTGAGCAGGTTGCTGGATTAACTGTTCGAGAACGGGATCGGGACAACTGAAATCACAAGCTGTACGTCTACTTGTGCGCACCCCTACTATTTCTTAAGTGTTTTCACAACTTTGGAGCATCTTTTCCCAATCTGTTGTAGCATTTTTTGTTGCATTGGTGGAAGCAACATCTCTATTTGTTTTGGGGCTCGAGACCGGTGCTAGGATAATCCCACGTGGTTGACCCCACATATGTAACTCCAAAAGGGTGACCTCATGCTTCGCACAAACCACGGACGATAATCATCTATGTCGCACAAATGATTATCATCTATGCAGGTCAATGCAAAGTATGTAAAGTTTTTCCAACAATGCAACATTATTGATTTCTCAATCTATTATCTGTGTCCAAGTGTATTCATCCTGTTTGACTTTTTCAAGTTAAACTGTATAAATTTTGGACTCCAATTTAATAAAAATCGGAATGCATATTAGTATGCAAACCATGTCTTAGATTTATCTTGTTAAGAATTTTTAAAATTTTATTTCGGCGTATAAATATGCAATACATATTGAGAGTTGCTCAGACTAATTCAAAAAAGTCAAACTAGACAAATACACTTAAACGAAAAAACTATTTCATATGGTAACAAACTGGGGAATGTATTGCTGGAGACTCCCAAGCAGATGGTAGTGAAATATGCATGACACATTGTGAACTAATTCTTGGTGTTAGTGCATCTGAAATGCAAAAAACGTGTGAACAAGGTTCATAGAAGTGGTGGTTCCCGTTGTAAAGATCTATGAATAGCCTTCTGTGCATGGCAATACATTCATAATTGTGATGAACTCTAAAAATTTCATAGAGTGCTGGAAAGGCAGTCTGATATGCCCAGTAAATCATCTTACTCATACTGTCCTACGTAAGACATGTTTTAGTCTACCTAGCTTGTTAAAATATTTTTAGCACTCTGCACCTTGTTTGCTTCTTTACTTGTTTTTCTATGTTTTCTTTTGGTTATGAGCCAGGAGTCTCTTCAAAACAACCTTTCTACTTTCTATGTAGGTATAGGGTCAACCTACTTTCACACTCACCCTCCATAGATCACACTTTGTGGGATTTTACTGCTTTATTGTTGTTTATCCTTGCACTAATTTATTTCTTACATGACAAGCTTAATGTTTCTTATATGAACACTAGTTCCATTCAAGAATTTCAGACTTTTGCTGACAAAAATTACAAAATATGTAACTCATTCAAAGAATACAATATATCAACTCTTGCCCTTATACCATCTATTTCATCTTGTCATTACAAAAAAAACATTTTTTTTACTCTTTGGTTGCTCCTACAACAAAAATTGCATGTAGATCATCAAGTGGATGTTAGACTATGGAACCGCGCAGCAGTAACAGAATAACCAAACCTCGTTTGCTGGGACAAAGTTGCTCCCTGCTCAAATCACAAATGTGCTTCAGAAGAGATGATCTTCTGCTTAATAATGCTGCAGTTTCAGAGGTACAAAGAATTTGCAAACATTATTCCTCGTCTCAGGCTTTCACTGGCTGCAATGAACTTGCTCTCCAACCCAACCTCTCCTACTGCATGTGCAGCACCCTTCAACTGCACAACAACCGAGGTAGGTAACATGTTGAATGTTCAGATATACAGTTTTAATGAGCCCAGGCCGGTTGGTCTCAGGATTGCCCCAACAAAGGTTTTTTTCATCATATTCAACAAAATCCACTCAAAAAAAATTAATATAACAACCATAGTGTTCAACTTCGGTTAATTTGATATTTACCTGGTTCAGAAATTCATCAAGCCTTCGTGCTAGCCGTATTATGCTTCCTTCAAAGATATCAGTCATTTGTATAACCTCTGCAAATGATGCTCCCTGATATGCAATCACAAGTCAGATAACAACAAATCCAGTAAAATCCCACATAAAAAATAGGGTGTGTGAGGCTGTGTGTATGTAGACCTTACCTCTACTCAGAAGTAGAGGCTGTTTTCAAGAAACCCCCAGCTCACAATCACAAGTCAGTTATATGAAAATATGTAATAACTAGAATATAGTAATAATAGCCTTGTGATGTAGGATAATAATACATTCGAGGTGATGTTTCAACTTTGTTTTTACTTGGGGTCCTCTCAGACCCATGAAATTCAAACACAATTGTTTCTTGTCTTTTCTTACTTATATGCAGATATAGCCATCAATGCCATTGCCACATTGATACCAAATGTGTTGCATTCTAATATAATAATGTCTAATATATAAAATTGCAATTATGACATCTGCCTGGTTGGGGCATTGAAACATATCAGCATTGGTCCACTTTTGATTCCAAGGTAGATACGTCGGAGATGATTTTTTAGGAAAAGAAAAACTCAAATGAACATGTGTTCTGTATGGAAAGTGAAATACAAGAATCTAACTCCAACATCTATACTCTACAATATGCCTTATATAGATTGTAAACTCTAAGAAATGGTTGCAACTTGCTCTTTGAAGCACTAACTAGATATGTGCATCCCAATTGAATGTCATAACCAGTTAGAACTGAGTAATGCAAAACAACTGGGGTCACTTGGAACAAAGGATTGACTCACCTTTGACCAGCAATAAATAACATCCATTAAAAATGGCCTAATACATGCTTCTACATATTCCTCTACATCAATTTCCAACTTGCATTCATATTGGATCTGCAAAATGACAAAGCTCTCATCAAACTTCACATTTCCTAATCAAGAAAAAAGAGAATCAAGTCCTTAACTCAGCAGACCTCTGCTATTCTTCTTGCACTTTCCCGTAGCTGTTGCAACGGTTTGGCAAGTTCGGCTCTTAAGTGAATCTGTTCATTTGATTTGTCCCCTGGAATGAAGCAACTTGCCAATGCCGCAATTTGATGGTGATCAAGATCATTGAAAGTACCTGAGCATAAAAATAATTCACAGCTGCTTTAATACAAGTTGATAAACCACTTTCAGATTCCATCACATATATAACCAGAAAATACATACGACAAGTTAATAGTAGATAACAATTGACCTAGCAATCCAAGGTACAGATATAGTATAATGTAAAACATGGTCATACAGACAAGCAATAGATGTTTATACTACATATGAAAGTTTGAAGTTCATGTAATGGAAACATTTGAAGCAGGAACATATGGTCAATAAGATCATTAATAAACAGCATGAGAGAGAGAAAGGGAGAGAGGGAGGGAGAGAGAGAGAGAGAGAGAGAGAGAGAGAGATCCAAGCTACGGATGACATCCACAGCTAAAAAATGCAGAATTCAGACAATCTCCCTTCCTTTGACATGCGCCTAGAAGAGATTCATGCATCATACTGCAATTGCAAGTCTCTAGCACAAAAAAAAGTCAAGATAAAAGCTTTACCGTTAAACATTAGCTCAGTAACAAGGAGTTCATCCCCTGTGTCTATCAAGCATGCTGCTCTTCCTTTCAATTGAACGACACCATCAGCATCAATATGACCCAGTTTTTTAAGGACACGGGAGCGATTTTTAAGTTCATCCCTAAATTTTTGAAGCTGAAATTTTGAAAAGAATGTTTCAACCAAGTTGATAATCTAAAAAACAATGTAAGGGTCCGTTTGGTATACGGAATTAATGGAATTGGAATTGAATTGGAATTGAAATTCCATGAGATTCAATTCCATAGAATTGGATTCATCAATTCCAATTCATTTTTTGCACTCCCAATTCCAAATTTACATAATTTTTGTGCTACCAAACACCAGAATTGGAATTGAAGTCCTCAATTCCAATTCCATAATTTGAATTCCGTGTACCAAACGAGGCCTAATTGATAATTCCCAGAAAACAGTAGCATCAAGAGATCTGCAGAAAAGCATTCAGAGCACGATTACTCTAAGAAAGACTATGTAGCTTTAACCCCCATAATGCATATCCAATTTAAATATATGTATCAAGAATTAGACACATCTACCCTAACATTAAAAAGGGTTACGAAGCATAAACCAAGAATTTCAACACAAGCAAGAGGTCTGAAATGAAACAGCATTTGCCTGTTTTATAAGAAGCATTTCAACTAATAAGGTGTGGCATAAAGAAAAGAAATTCCCATGTAAGAAACCTACCTGTGAATCACGCATCTTTGACTTAAGCTGTTGAATTTCATGGTTCACCTCAGCCTTCCTATGGAAAGACTTAAGCTGATGCTCATCTTGTGACTGCAAAGCATTAATCCACCAATGTAAACTGACCAGTGGCAATAAGTTAAACATGCTTAGGAGAGCTATTACACAAGTAACCGGAAATACAACAACAACCTAGTAGAGTCCCGCAACAGTTCTGAGAGACCCCCAACTCAAGCAACACGGAGAACAGAAAGTACAACAAAAGATCAAAGAGCAAACAAAAGGGAAGGAAAAGCTTGCTAAGACAAGACACACACAAAGACCCAAACCTACAAAACACACGACAGGAACAAAATTACAACCCCGGTCCAAACGACAACCTAATGATCCTAATCCTAAATCTTCAAACATTCCTATTTAAGGTCATATCCTTGATAAGAGCCAGAAGTCCCAAGTCTTGCCTAATTACCTCCTACAAATTCTCCCTAGGTTTGCCCCTTCCCCTAAACCCACCTACAATCGTATGCCTCTTGCATCTCCATATCGGGGCCTCAGGGTCACACCGCCTCACGTGACCAAAAAATCTCAACCTAGCCTCCCACAGCCTATCCTCCACAGGTGCCACCCCCACACGTCTCCAAATAACCTCATTCCAAAACCTATCTAACCTCATCTGCCTACAAATTCACCGCAGCATACGCATCTCAGTTGCACGCAGCTGACGAACATGGGCTTTCTTAACTGCCTAACACTCCGCACCATACAACATAGTCGGTCTAACTACTGACTAGAACCTACCATTCATCCTTTCTAAAATCCTCTAATCACACAGAACCCATGACGCCAACTTACACTTCACCAAGCCGCTCTTATACGGTGAACATCTCCATCTATCTCTCCATCTGCCTTAATGACCAATCCAAGAAAAAAAAACTTATCTCTCTTAAGCACGGGGTGTGCATCAATCCTAACTTCCACCTCTCACTCTGACAACCGACTTATGCTCATGAAGCCTTTGAATTCCAAGGACTGATGATACAACTTTAACTTGTTATTAAGTCCCTCACGAGTCTCGTCGATCAGCACAATATTGTCAGCAAAAATCATGCACCAAGGGACCTCCTCCTCGACACCTTGCGATAAAACATATATCACCGCGGCAAACAAGAAAGGACTAAGAGCCGACCCCTGGTGCAACCCTACCTTTACAAGAAAAGGATCAAAGACACTCCCGACAGTCTTCACCCTAGTCTTGGCCCCAACATACATATCTTTGATTGCATGAATGTACGCAATCGGAACCCCTCTAAACTCATGGCATCTCCACAAGATCTCCCTTGGGGTCATGTACCTTTTCAAGATCAACGAACACCATGTGAAGGTCCGTCTTTGGTTCTATACTCTTCCATCAGCCTCCGCGATAGCTTCTGTGGTCAACTGACCAAGCATGAAATCAAACTGGTTCTCAGAAATGCGCACCTCCTTCTGCAACCTAGCCTCTATGATACGCTCCTAGACCTTCATGGTATGTCTAAGAAGTTTGATGCCTCTATAATTATCACAACTTTGGATATCACCTTTCCCCTTGTATAAAGGGATCACCCCACTTTCTCTCCATTCATCAAGCATCTTGGCAGTCCTAAAGATAACATTGAAGAGCTGGGTAACCCAAGCCAATCCACGGCTGCCCACACACTTCCAAAACTCCACCAGAATCTCATCCGGCCCCAAGGCTCTCCCTCCTCTAATCCCATGAATGGGCTTCGCCACCTCTCCTTGGCTAATACGCCGACTGTATCCAAAGTCCTGATGTCTCTGACTGCCCCAGTTCTCCTAGCTCTAACACCCTATCTCCTCCCACATTTAGAAAGCCATTAAAATACTCCCCCACTGGTTGGACACTTACATTGCCTCATATAGAACCCCGCCAACATTGTCCTTCACGCACCGCACCTGCTCGGCTGCTCCAGATCTCGAGCTTGCTTCTCTCGTGATTTAGCAAGTTGAAAAAGTCTCTTCTCCTCACCCCGCTCCTCGAAGTCCTTATAAAGGCATCCAACTGCAGCATTCTCTGCCCTTGTAACCTCTAATTTAGCTTCCTTACGGGCAGCTTTATACTCTAATTGCAAAGACATCCAAGCCACCTCATCATTATAGTTAGCAAACCTTTGGTAAGCTACCTTCTTAGCTTCAACCTTATTACGAACCACATCACTCCACCACCTGTCACCTTTATGCCAGATCCCAGGACCACCGCTCATCCCTAGCACTTCATGCGCGGCTTCCCTCACTGAATCCACATGTCATTGGCCTCCCCATCGGACTACCACACGTAACAGGATATAATGTAACTTTACTGCTTCAGTTGGAAAAGGAAAGAGAGTAAACATGCATGCATACATACATAGAAATCTTTCTTTAAAAGAAACCCGTACATAGACAAATATTTGTTTGCTTAGTTATACTCATTATTATTTACGGGTTTCATGCAACCTTGTGCAGAGGGTGAGCAAACAATTTTTTCTCCAGTTCTTCTATTTGGCTCATCATATCAACAAATTCAGGATCTTCTATTTCCATGTCCTGCAAAAAGGGAAATTGAATTAGGAAGGATAAACATCCACTTTCACCATACCCTCACAACCTCCAGAAGTCTCAAATGGTAGTGAATAAAGCATTAAAAAATATCCCATGATAGATCTAGGAAAATAGCTTTTGACACCACATGATGACATGAAGTACAAACGTTAAGGAAATAATTCACCAATTGAGTAACAAACCTACCTTCACAGGGTTCAGCTTTGGGAAGCCTTGAGGGAAACTCTTTTCAAGTGCTCCTAAAGCAAGCAGGATGCTTTGCCTTGCCTCAAGCGGACGGAGATCGGGAGGAACAGTTACTCTCAGTTTGCTGATTGCAGATATTAGTGGCAATTGTACAGGAACCTGACAATTGAAAATGTATAAGCCCCAGCCCAGGAAATGACTCATAACAACTAAAAAATGCTATTGTTACAAAATTGTACTCAAAGTGTATTCATCTACAGTACGCTTCTTTCCTTCTTATAGCATACCACATGCATTTCACCCATTTCTCCAGGAACAGGAGGACATGGTTTAGGACGAGAACCGCTTTCACTGGAACCAAGAGAGCAATGAAGTAATGTATCCACAATATAGGTACTACCACGCAAAGCAGAAAGTGCAGCAGGCAAAGAACCTGATGTTGTTGGGGGTCTCCTAACAACATTGACAACAACCCCCCAACCCCAATCCTTTCTGCCCTCCCGAACTTTAACCTGCAATAGAAGTCAAAGCTGTTACAGCATAAAAGAGACCTAAATTGACAAGACAATGCTTGGCCTTTTTTGTAAAAAAGAAAATCAGAGTCGCTTTTTTACAAAAATGGACACCGACAATAGGAATATGATAATGATACATCTTAATGTAAACTGATTTATATTGTTTGGTGTGAATTCAAAGGCAAGAATATTACACAGTCATAACACAAATATATTGTTTCAACAAAATGCAATAGGAATTAAGAAATCACATAATACTTCATGCTTCCCAATATTAATGAAATTCCACCTACCCTATTAACATATTTGCATGGAAATACCTGTTTAGTATACTAGAAGTGTAAGACTTATGTGTGTGATCACCTGGATGGAAAAATAGGGGGTGAAGCACAAACTTTTGTAAAATGTAAAACTGTCCGTTTTGTTCATTAAGAAATGAAGGGAAAGTTGAAACCCAGAAAATGGATTGTTGAGAAGTTGAAAACACGTGTAAACAGTGCATAGGTGCTGTTCATCCTTTTTAAAACTGCTCAATGTTTTTCACTTTTTTTGCAGATTCTAAGAGGGATCATTATATCTAAAAAAATCAAAATTAAAATTAGAGTGGCCATGTGATAGAAGATAGTGAATAAATAGACTTGGAGAAAGGGAAAAAAAAAGCTCCCTACTAAACATGCTTGAGATGTCATAATCAACAATTTTGATAACTTACACTCAGTGATTGCATAAATGCAATGTTTCACTGACAACCTAACTATTTTAGTTCTAGCCTTAATTATCAGAATGTCTTTTAAAAGATTCATATTGCCAACTTATTATTTTTGTTAATATGTATGGAATTCTGATTCAGTTATTCAATAATTACAAAAAGCATTGAATTTCAAATACTTAATGTCATATGCTCATATACAATTTTGTATTATTAGATCATCAGAATTTTTAAATCGCCTTCTCACCATGGAGTCCATGAAAATATGTTACCACCAAGAAAATTGAAATTAAGACTACTGTAGGGTTTATTTTGGATGAGCAGGTGTATTTTTGCACATGGTTGGCATATTAATATAAAATGTAAGGTTTAATAATTAATGGTGCCTCGTGTACGAGAAGCATGTGCCTGAGATGCTTTTAGGTGTGCCTTGCGCCCTTATCAACAGAAGTCCCAATAACAGAAACCAACCATTATGCACAAAAGTAGAACACATCATGAATAGAAGATAGAGATCAAAATGCAGAGCAAGTTAGCATAGATCATATACGGCACCTTCTACATACCAGTCTACCGGGCAGTAGGAAATAAAGAACCCTCTCAGGTCGTGTTATTTCAGCCATCATTTTCTTCTCAATTTGTGATATCTCAAGCTTCAACTTATGATATTCAGCTACCTCAGCCTGCGAAGGAATAGAAAAGATTAAAGGACAAAAATATATTATTCAAAGAAACTATATACAAAAGTACCTCTCCTGAAGCATCGAGCACAGCAGCTTCCTCTTCTAGCATAGAAACTTTTTTCCCTATATCAGGCAAGGCCTAATGAAGCAAGAAAGTACATCAGTGCCATCAATGCAGTAGAGATTGAAAACTGTTTCTCATGAAAAATTACCTTCTCGTACTGAAACTGGTGGAAAGAGTGTTTGATAACACGCTCAGCAGTAAATTGGCCTTCAGCACGACTCATTAAGTTCAAAATTGAGTAGTAACTAAGCCTAAATGTGCTGAGCAAAGGTGCCGGTTTCCCCAAAATCATGTCCTTCAGGGTGTTCATCTCCATCTGCAATCAAAATATTTTAACCCAACATTCCCTCAACATTTGAGCAAATTATTCATGCATAAGGTTAACTTTTGCTTTGGTTCATACTCCATATAATAAAAGAGAACTTTCTAACTTAAATGCTAGTTGTTGTGATATTCTCCCTCCACCCCAAAATAAACTTCACACTTTCATTTTTTCCTTCGTCCCAAAATTAACTTCACTTTCTCTATTTCTTTTAAGAGATTGAATGTGTGGCTCATCCCATTTCTCTTTCTTCTAAACAAATTCTAACTATAAACTTTTCAATGTTTCATTTTTAACACTCCCCTAAACTTCAAGAAGTAAAACTATTAAGTATATTATGGGACAGAGAGAGTAAGTTGTAAAGTTCAGCACCCTCAATGCATAAATTATTCTAAGGAACATATATAAATCGAGTTTTGGAGCATGAGACAAGGTGTAACAGTTCACAAAACTACACAGGGTGACAACATTCTGTTACGGATCCAGTGTATTTAGTACTCCGAATTATTATTATTATTATTATTATTATTATTTATTATTATTATTAATATTATTATTATTATTATTATTATTATTATTATTAGATATTCCAAGGTAGTCAAACTCTCAAGTGGACTTGTAAAGTCGTGTGATGCCACGCATCACCCAGAGATTAGCGATCAAAATTGCGAATAAGATTGGTAATCTATGCGGCGCATACGGGCTGACGTGCTGGACCATAGGAGCGCTGAAATAGCAGTGGCTGGCAAAATTTAGAATCATCTTTGATGGAAATGATGATCACATGTCGGAAATCCAAGACACAATCAAACAACTCAGTTTTTTAACAACTCTTGCAATCGGAAATTCATCCTAACCTGCGACAGGGACTCATAGGTTTCATCGAATCATTGGTGTATAAATGCTCTGCAAGGATTCCAGTTCTTCACCCATAAAAATACACAAATCGTACCTGTGCTCTGCAAGAGCACTGTACCTGTGCATCACCATTCTGCTATGTGTGTTCCTTATGCTCAGAGTCCACAAGAGCATTGTGTTTTTCATTCTACTATAATTCTAGTTCTGTATTAAGAAACAATATCACTCAACCAGTGAGCCAGGTATCTTTACAGTAAACGTCTCTGTTTATAATCTTCAATTTATTTGTTCTTGAGGCTTGAGCCTGATGTCATTCCCCACATAAGCCGTATCATATTTTTTATCTCTCACTTCACGGTAGAGTGTCTGTCCACTGTCGACCTATGCTGCCGCCTCCTCCTCCCTACCGGCCGAACCCCTCCAAGCATTGGTCACTACCAACAAGCAATGGTAAAAAAGTAGAAGATAGTAGAGAGAGCAGGAAAAAGTTTGAGAGAGTTGGACACTCTAACCCTGTTATGAATGAAAACTATTCCCATGCCACCAATTATGGAATTTGTTCTTGAGGCTTGAGCCTACCCACAAAACTATTCCCATGCCACCAATTATGGAATTTTTGGTGAGACAATACATTTTTGGAGTTTGCAGCATACAAAGTTGAAGAATTGGCTGAGATAATAGATGTACAAAATCAAAACTCACTTTCTATAGAGACTATATAGTGTCATTGAGAGGTAGAGTTGTTGGTATCTACTACTTCTACTCCTATATTACTGACAAATTTAAACCATTGAGGTGAAGGGGGCAAATGATGTTTAATGAGCAAATTAGGGCAAGGGGTGAACAGAGGCCTTGTTTACCTAGCATTCCAGCAACAAAAGCAAGCTCCTACCTACTTGTTCTGACCTAGGATAATAAGCTAATTGGTTTGGTGCATGCGAAGTCCAACTAAAATACCCAACAACTAGGTTTTTGTAGCTCAATTACTTATTTGTTGGGAGAAACCAATCTCATTTGCAGCTGCGTGCTTTTATTGATTAAACATAGAAGAAAAAATTTTATTTCTCATCAAGCAGTCATGCTAGGGTTGCTAGCACCACAAATAGTACTTGCGGAATCATGAATAATTCTTAAGCAAAAAAACCCTCTTTACATCATTTATTCGCATGTACCTGCAGTAGCAGTCAAGTAATGTCCTATTATTTCACTTGTTTCATCCTGCCGACCCACCGGCTTCTATTTGTCTAGATGTGATCCAAGAGGGTTGAATTGCTTGAAGTCCATATTTACCGAAACAAATATGATTACCTCATGAATAGAAGCACTGACAAATGAAGTTCTTGAAGAAATCAACCATAGACACTAATACAATATGATCCACTCTTCATAGACAAAGTTGGGGTTGCAATGCCCCGTTATCCGCATATGACTATTGAACCCACATATGGCTATTGACTACAGTACATGATTTTCATGATTCACACTTCACATGATTGCATGGGATTCTACGTGATACTAACATAAAGATGGGGTCATCACAAAGTCATATATCTAAGTGGTTGCAAAAGGATTGGTAGGTTCACCGAGTCAGTTTTATGTATATTCCCTTGTTTTTTCATAAATCACTTTGAACATTCCAGAAGAGTTTAAAATGGGACATTCACACTCTTAGAGAATAATACAATTAAATTACTATGTTCATCCTATATTGGTGAGTAGGGTGACGGAATTATGTTAAGAATTCAAACCATTATTGTCAAAGTTTGATAAGTTATATGAGAAAAAGTAGTGCACAAGTTGTTAAACTTGGAATCGCATCCAATTTCCAAATCTGAAACCAAATACGCAACAACCAAGTGTATACTGGTTTGTGAACTTACAACATAAACAGGTTACTTGAGCATAGTAATTTGAACTGATGTGAACTTAGACAATTCAGAGACTATAATAAATTATACAATACCTGCTCATCTATCATTATGATACAAATTCCACGATCATCTTTGCCACGGCGTCCAGCTCTTCCACTCATCTAAAAACAAGTCATGAAGGCTTTCAACCATTAAATAAAATCCCGCCGACAGCAAGATCTCTATTACTATTGTAAAACACACTTACTTGGATGTACTCTCCAGATCCAATGAATCTGTGGCTATCACCATCCCATTTCTTGACACTAGTAAAAACTACTGTTTTTGCAGGCATGTTTAGTCCCATCGCAAACTATCAATTGTAGAAGACAGTTAAATAATTCATGTTGACCCAAGTGTAAAGTACTCATAAACATAAAACTAGGATATTTTAAGTATTTTTTTTACCGTTTCAGTTGCAAAAAGAGCCTTAACAAGTCCTTCTTGGAAGAGAAGTTCTACGAGTTCCTTGATAATAGGGAGCAGGCCAGAATGGTGCACAGCAATACCACGCTGAAGCAGTGGCAGCATAAGTTCTATGGCAGGTAAGCTTCTATCTTCCTCATTCAAGCAGAGTATTGCATTCCTGAATACCTGTTCAACAATATCCTTCTCCTCTTCCGTATTGAAATCTAGTTTGGACATAGACATAGCATGTTGTTCACACTCTCTTCTACTAAAGCTGAAAATTATGACTGGCTGGAACTTCCGTTCCATAATCATCTGCAAGTTAGAGAGGATTGCAACTTCAATGATACAATACAATAATCATATTGGCACATACAAACCATTATAGAAATAAAATGGAACATTTTCAGAGAGGTTTGCACACCTTCACAATTTTGTAGATGTCAGATCCACCAGAGGCTTTCCCTCCTTTAGCAATTCTACCACTTGCCTTGGGATTAATACCCTTGCTTCCATTTGCCGGATGCTGCTTTGTAAAAGCGTCCTGTACTTTTGCAAAATTGTCCTCCCTAAACTTCTCAGTTTCATCCACTACAAGATACAATCCAGAGCCACCTGTGGGAAAAACGTAATGCTGCAATGGTGTAGGGCGGAAATCAGTGTAAACCACATGACATGGCTGCTTATGCAAATTGCATATCCATTCAGCAAACTCAGTAGCATTTGACATTGTAGCAGAAAGGAAAACCATCTTAATCGCTGGCGGCAAAAAGATAATACTCTCTTCCCAAACAACGCCTCTCTCGCGATCTTTCATGTAGTGTATTTCATCAAAGATAACCCAAGCAACCTCCTTCAACACCTCAGAACCCCTATAGAGCATGCCTCTGAGGATCTCCGTGGTCATCACCAGACAGCTTGCATTTGGGGAAAGTGTAACATCTCCAGTCATTAACCCAACGTCAGAAAACTCTTGGCTCAGTTCTCTATATTTTTGATTGCTTAGTGCTTTCAGTGGTGAAGTATATATGACCCTTTGTTTATCCCTGAATGACATTGCAATAGCATACTCTGCCACAGCTGTCTTCCCAGCAGATGTATGTGCTGAGACCAAAACTGACTCGTTCCTCTCCAAGCATGCAACAGAAACTTCTTGAAATGGATCAAGATTAAACGCATAGGTCTTTGCCATCTCCCCATTATAAACAGGACTACTAAGAGTACCATGAACAGATTCATCCTTACTTGAGGTATACCCAGTTGGAACTGCCACCTCATGCACACATGTTCGAGTAATGTTGCGCCTCTTTGAAGCTGAATCTTCATCTGGAACTTCTACGCCAGCTGAATTTTCCTCCGCATATTTCCTTTTAGCTACTTGTGACGAAAACTCTTCAGCTTTTACATCCATTTCTTTTTCTTTTTCTTTTTTTGCTTAAACCCTCAAATGAAGAATTTTCTGCTTTCAATCTGATAAATTAACACACACATTAACTGCAAACCCATATCAAAACAAAGACAAAAGCGAAGATATGTGGCATTTGCAGAAGAAAGTGCTACCTCAGGTTTGCCTGTGTCCGGGCCGCAGAGTTGTGCAGCAACTAGGGTTTGCTATTTCGCCCGCAGAGATATGGCGGACTGGCGATAGAGGTCGGGAGGCGCTGAAGTTTTAATTGAGTAAACAGTAATTTTATTTGAAAAATGATATGGGTACACCAAATGTGTACTCCATTTGTCTCCCACTCCCTCCTTGTCCACAAAAAAAGCAAGAAATTCAAAAAAATAAATAAATAAAAATAAAATAAAAATGGGTGGTGGAGAAGAGGGTGGTGTACATTTGGAGTACACATTTGGAGTACACATTTGGTGTACCCCTAGCATTACTCATTTTATTTTTCATTGTTACGCTTTTATTTTTTGATGGTTTCATTGTTACGCATAATCATTTTAGCTTTTCACATACATGTAGGAGTGACCAAGGACATAACCGATCCTAAAATTTTCTCGAAAAAATCAAAAATACCGAACGGATAAATACCGCAAAAAAAACTAAGTTGTACCAAACCGAACAGTGGGTCCGCTATTTGAAAGCAGTACGAGGTAACTTCTCATATCGAAAATCTCAAACCGACATATATACTAATATATTATAAAAATAATAATCTTTTTATATTTCTTCATTAAAAAATATACTCCCTCCGTCCGGGAATGATGTTCCCACTCTACGTTTTTTTCGTCCGGGAATGATGTTCTCATTCTACTTATTTTTTACCATTCTTCCAATACTACCCTCCTCCTCTTCTTTCTTTCTCTTTTTTTTTCTTCCATTCTTTCCTTCGGTTGACTCCTTCCTCCTTATCTTTTTCTTTTTTCCTCTTCCATTCTTTCCATTCTTTCTCTTTTTCCTTGGTTTCTTCCATTCTTTTTCTTCTCTATTTCACTGATCCTCCTCCTCCTCCTTTTTCTTCTTCTTCTTCTTCTTCCCATGCTGTTTCTCCGATCCATACGGATCCCCCTCTTCTTTTTCTCATCACCATCTTCTTCTTCTTCTTTTCCTCCATTTTTCTTCAAGATCTAAACAAATCTATGACAGAATCACCTTCCGCCTCTTCTTCTTCTTCTTCCCTTCTTCGTATGCCTTTGATTTCTTCCAGATCTGCGATGGAGGGGGATGACAGCGATAGAGGGACTGGCGGTTGTGGTGGAGGCTGACGGAGATGTGGGTGTTGGTGGAGATGATGAGGTTGGCCGTGGTGGTGGGGGATGGCGGCGAGGGACAGACCGACGGTTGTGGTCGGGGCTGGCGGCGACCGGCTGCTGGTAGAGAAGGTGGGATTGGCAGTGGTACCATTTAAGAGAGGCATGCGATTGTGACTAGCGGATGGTGGTCGGTTAGATCTGCGGTAGTGGTGGAGGCTGGGGTTGGCGGCGGCAGTGGTGGGTGCTGGAGCGGCGGTGGGTGTTGGGCCAGTGAGTTCCAGCGGGTATGATGGGTAGGGATGGGTGGAGGGCATTTTTGTCTATTTACTCCTTTAGTCAATGCCTCTTAAAAATGAGAAAAATTCAAAGTGGGAACATCTTTCCCGGACGGAGGGAGTACTTATTTTGAAATTTTAGTTGAAGTTTCATTTTGTGTAAATTATATTTTAATTTGAGTTTTTTATTTTTTATATATGATTATAAAAATATTAACGATCATTCAAAATACTATCTTCTGTTCTCTTTAGTTTATAAAATATAAACAAAGTTTCATAAGCATTTCTTACATTTTATTATTCATTTTCAAATTTTTTATTTTTCTTTATTTACATGTACTTTCGCTTTTCAAAAATAAATAGTTTTGATACTTTTAAGGTGTAAACTAGGTATATATTCATTTTGATTCTTATCAAACTGATCTCAAACCATACCAAGCTGATACTTCGGGATCAGTACGACGTAAAATCTCATACCAAACCAAATTAGTTGGTATGGTTTCGGTACGAGCTAAATACTATACCACACTCACCCTTATATGTCTGCAAGTTTTGAATGACCGTTAGGAAGCAACGGTCACTTAACATATTTTTATAGAAATGGCATCTTATACACAAATAAATAAAATGCATGTTTATTTAGGTTTTTTTTCAATTTTTTTAGTTTTTTAAAATTTTAAATTTTAAATTTTAAAATTACAGTTTTTAAAAATATAACAGTATACTCCAGTTCACTCTTTTAAAGACATAATGGTTCACAAATTTTGTATTTCTATTTTGAAAAAATGTAATGGTGGAATATCAAAAAAAATCAAAGTATTGCTCCAGAAGAAATTTGCAATACAAAAATTTGTTAGAAACTATATAAAAAAATTAGTTGCCATTTGGACAATAAATTGTTGTGCCATTTTTACAAAATTAGTTGCCATTTATTTGGAGAAATAAATTGTTGATCCATTTTTACAACTTTTGTGATACGGAGTATTATTTTGGAAAAATTGTTGCACTAAATTATAAAAAAACACAAATTTGGTAGTGACATTTTGAAAATAATAATAATATTGATACTCAATTATGAAACATAATTCAGAGAACTGTTCAAGAAAAAAGTGTAGTGAGCTATAAAAAAATTAGTTCCATTTGAAGAAAAAACTTTTGTGTCATTTTCACAGCTTTTGTAATGTTGTTTTGCAAATTTAAAAAAGTAGAGCATTATTTGAAAAATTCATAAGTTTTTTAATGTGATTTTTGAAAAATAATATCAGTGTTGCCCTTCTCTTATTCTTCTGTCTCTTACTGAGTACGAAAATTTGTCCAGAATCGATGGTTGACATCATTTTAGTACTTACAGTTGTCATATAATATGTGCATATAGCCAAAACTTAACACATAACCATGTAATATATGTTTATTACCTTCATGTGGTAGAAGATTGTGACAGTCCAGAATGTAAGTTTGGAAATCATTTCTTTTTGATCCGATGATCGATAATAAAATCATATGCTCCTATACCAAATTTTAACACCTTAACCCATCGAGGTCTGCAGTCCTTTTCATACTAAAGTATTAACTTGGTAACGACATATTTTAAAACATCCATAAACTTTAAACACTTCAATGTGTTTTGGAAAAACATGATAATATAAAACATTTATTTCAACAGATTAAAAACATTTTTGAAACATTATCAAAGTTTTCATAATAGTGTGGAAGCTAAATAAATTGTTTTGATAACACAACCATGGTTCATGCATGCTAAAAATATAAAAGTCTGTCACACATAGATTGAGTTACAATTCATAACCCTGATGTCCTCTGGGATTGCCTCTAAATTTATTTTTTTGTTCTGTTTATCTGCGTGTAGCAAATAAAACATATTAGATGCTCAATGTGAAATTGAGTGGGGTATCTAATTTTTAGAACTTACACATAGATAGAGTCACAATTCACATCCAAATGATATAGTATCATGAAAACAATATACAAGTCAGATCATTCAATATTCATCAATTATCATTTGTGATATCAACAATAATGCTCTTAATTTATCATTGGTCTAAAGCCAATTAATTTTTTTACACAATAACCATTTATGGTATCAACACGAGTACCCTTAAAATATTTTTAGTCTAAGGCCAAATCATATCTTTTTTTTTGCACAAGAATCGTGACCTACGTGATGGTAGCGATAGTGGACTACCGTTTAATGGGATCAAGTCATTGTCTGTCATCTTCAATTTTCAATTTTAGTGAAAAAGGCATGTAACGGTAGCAAGCTACCATTACACGGTAATCAACTACCGTGTCAAGGTAGCATGTTACCATGCCTGTGTATTGAACTGCCGTGTGAAGGTATTGAGCTCTCATGACCAGTATTTGATCTTTAACCTCGGTCCAATGTTCGTATGGGTCGTTATTTGTTATTAAACTTGATTTTGATCCTATTGAAATGTTCTCTAACATCTATAGATCATATTAAATCAATTTATTCAAAACTTTGACAATATTTTTTAACTTTGTGTTTCATGGGTTCTTCAAAAATCATATTCAAGCTTTTATAGCATATAACTCAACCAAAATGATCGTCTATGAGTGTAGAAACGACTTAGATGCATATTTTAACATCACATATATATATATATATATATATATATATATATATATATATATATATATATATATATGTGATGTTAAAATATGCATCTAAGTCGTTTCTACACNCCGGTGAGAATGAGATCTTACGAAAGAAATAAGAATCAATTTACACCGTTAGATCTCATGGGCTTTTTTGGGTTTACACAACTCAATCGCTATGTCACTCTATCCTCTCTCTCCAATCTTTTCCGTAAAATCCTCTCAAGTCAATTACCATCTTCCTCTTTCACTGATAACTCTTTTTCCCATTGATGTTCCTCAATCTTTGCCATAATTAATAGTTATTTCCTTCCATCTCAGGATTTCAATTTTTTGGTTGTTGAATTTCCAGAATTCTTTGATTTGAGTTCTTTCTTTAAACATAGTGCGAATCGGGTTGCGAGATGTAGATTGCAGGGACAACAATGGAGGCAAAGCTTGTCATTCGATTGACGGTTAATGCTAAAATAAATCATGGAAAGATATGGTAGCAGTTTGGTTTTGCTTCCATCCATACAATTGGGTTTAATCTTCTTTTTTCTCTTTCTTTTTATTATAATTTTAATCAATTTCTTTTGTGTAAAGGTAGTGTTGATTCATTAGACTATATGTTTGCAAGCCACATGTTTGAAAAAATGTCCCAAAGATTTATTTGGTGCAATGTAATTCTAGCCTTCTATTTTGAGTCAATTTCATATTTTATTTTTGGTTATAGCATTTTTATTTTATTTTGTACAATCCTCTTCTAGTTTTCTAATATTAGTGATATCCAATATAATTTTTTTCATTTCATATTTTATACTTTTTGCACAATACTGCATTCTGTTTAGATAGTACTGCATCTGCATATGTAAAGACTGCATTTTTAATTTTTGCACAGTATCACCTTGGTTGTGTAGAAGTGTATTTTTATGCTTATAAAGAACTTGAATATAAATATCATTTTGTATGCATAAAAAATATAATGGTGCAAGAAATATATCTTTACACATTAATATTATTCTTGTGTGACTTTTCTTCTTGATGAAGATAACCAAAATGATTCTTTACACTGCTATGTAAATCCTCACACCATGCATTTTATAAAATACTCAGTGCATTATATAGCATTTTTACTGCATATTTTGTAGAATCGAGTCTGATATATAAAAAATGCTAAATACTCTTTATTTTATTAAATCCTAAGAACATTGTAGTGAATATTATACATGTATATTGAATTATTTAGCTCCCAATTGTGTATTGCAGCGTGATTGTGTGCTTTTATCAATGCATATAATAGTTTTTTGTTGGAAAAGGGATTAGGTGATCGACGAGTAATGTCTAATGTTATTATGTGTTGATGTTGCTCAATATATTATTGTTCCTATTCTGTAATTTAACTGATCATAACAAATACTGTTATATTCACATATTATGCACTTCATAAATCAGTGAAATTCCATATGCAAACATATCAAGGCAATGCTATAGAAATCGATATGTTCATACACATACATTAAATTGTTACATCACCCCTGATTACTGCTATGGTGCCACATCTTGTTGGGGGTGTGCATTGCTGCTTTTATTTTCTAGTCCTTTTTTTTAGTTTTTATGTTATTTTGTTAAAAATTTTTTGGCCCTGGCAATATTAGTAGTGTACATTTCTGCATTCATTTTCTTCCATCATTTTCACTTTTTGGTTGCTTTTGTATGATACTTTGCATCTACAAAACTATGGTTATGCATTTTTATGACAAGGCAATACATTCTCATAATCAAGGTAAATGAAATGCATTCTGTTCTTTTACATTTTAATAATCAAATTTGATGCATCTGGTATTAGAATTTTCTTGAACGAAATATGATGCATTTGTATACTTTGCATAGCAACTTTTTAAAAAATTATGATGCATAAAAGTGTTCTATGTCAAATTTGAATATATGCTAGAAAAACGTTGAATGATGTATATTTTAAAACATTAATCAGTATTTTTAATAATTCTCAAGAGAAGATTATAGTCTCTTTGAAAAAATAAATTGTTGCCTATTAGCTCAAATGGTAGAGCGGTATATACTATGGATGTGGGTTCGAATCCCGCATAGGCAAACTATTTTCCTAAATTTATATTATGTGTGTTAAAAATACAAAGTACAATGCATTCTCAAGCTTTTTCAACACATACAAGGTCACCCATGAGTAAATATTCACTTATCCACGAGGATAAATCAACAATACATGCATAATATATAATATGCATTGCATTTGTATATGAGAATGGTGCATACAGATAATAAAATTATCACATGAGAAAAAAACTTATTAATATCAATTTTAAAGAATGTGATGAAAATTTTAAACAAAAACTTGGGTAATGCAAAAAAATAAATGTAAATAAATAAATCTCTTGCAACGTGGGTAATGCATTAAATAAAGCAAAAATAAAAGAAAATAATACAAATCAATAGTAAAGATTATTCATAATTAATTTTTATAAAATAAAATTAATTCACAAATTAAAAATAGAAAAAAGGCTGGTTATTAAAGGAATGATTAATACTCCTATGATAACTCCTCCAATAATTACGGCTAAAAAAGTGGAACTCTACTGCACGCCCTTTTGCAATGAGTACAATAATGCCCCTTATCCATTATTACATTCTTAAATTAATGCTATTTACCATATTAATCAATAAATGGCGCCACTCTTTAGATCAATTTTAGACCCTTAGATCTACAATATCAATGCATATCATTTATTCTCATTTCTTTCACCAAGAGTCATTCTCACTTGAACCACCCCTATATATATATATATATATATATATATATATATATATATAGACACACACACACACACATATATAGGGATTGATTCCAGTCAGATGACACCTTACTATGAGATGATATGCTTCGGTGAGATGACGCCAAGCTCACCACATTACACTATCACAAATGGCTAATGCAAAGCTCACCTAAAAATAAAGCAAAGCTCACCACTTTGAACACCAAAACTCACCTTTTTAAAAATTTTGAAACTTAAAAAATTAATTAAAAATAAAATAACAACACCGGTCAACAACAGCGACCGGCGGCGGAGCAGCGGCAGTGGCGGCGCGGGGGGGGGGGGGGTCGGCAGTGATCAGTGGTGGCGGCACGGCGACAGAATAGCGACGGCGGCAGGTGGCGGCCGGAAGTGGCGGCACGGCGGTGTCCGGCGGCGGCGGCGAACAGTGGTGGGACGGCGGTGGCCGGCAGTGGTCAACGGTTAAAATCTAGTCAGCACCCTTTTCTTTGATTTTATTTCTTTCAAAAAAATTCAAAGTGTTAAAAAATATGATAAGCTTAGCCTTACAGTTTGGTGAGTTTTGTATTTGTCCTTGGTGATCTTTGCAGTGGCCAGTGGTGAGCTTTGCGTCATCTGACCGTAACATGTCATCTCACCATAAGGTGTCATGTGACTAGAGTCAATCTTATATATATACATACATATATATGGCCAACAACCATGGCTATCTCCAGTGATTTTAATGGCGGTGATGCTAGGCGGCCTACTAATTTTCAAGGTTAGCTTGAAGGATTTTGTTGGAGAAATGAGAGCATTAGAATGCTCTATATATAGGCCAAACATGAAGACAATCGTGTGCGATTTCTGGGATTTCTTTGATCTTCAATTTGGTTGTGGAAGAGGATGCGTGATGATTTTAATTCCTCTTCTGCATTATATTTTGATTAATTTAACTCACTTAGGGTACACTTTTTGTTCAACTTTCTCCGAATTGAAATCTGATTAAATAGTTATGATCAATGAGTCAAATTTTACACAATAACATAATTTTCTAAACTAATTGACAAATTTCATAAACCACATATTTTTAGGTCCGTCTCAATAATTAATTAATTGCCAGTTAATCAATTCTGATAGGTCTATTATATTTTCAGGGCTTTACAATAACGGTTAAATTTAATATATATATATATATATATATATATATATATATATATATATATATATATATATATATATGCAATAAATTTGAGGAGAACAATCATCAATGAAATCGTGCTAGTATACATTTTATCTAAGAATGTCACTAGTCATTTCTCTTTTATCCCCTTATATATCATCACTTTTCAATGCCACACCATTTCCCATTTCATATTTCTCACGACTAATTCTTACGTGGTTCTAAGGTCCATTCTCATTTTGTAGTCTTTAGTGTATTGACATAATAAAAGAATTTGGCCTTTTTCAAAACAAAAAAACGTCCACTTGCTAGTCTATGAAAAGTGTGAGAAGGTCTATATTTCACATTTAAAATTTAGGACCATGGAAGAACAACTCTTTCATCACTCCACTATAATCATTTTGAACCAATAATCGTTTTGGATGCCTTTAATGATGAGCATTGCTCTATAGGAATGCAAAATGAGCTTAACCAATTCAAACACAATGATGTTTTGGAATTAGTGTCTAGACCTAATGAACATTCTGTTATTGGCACAAAATGGGAGTTTCATAACAAACTCGATGAAAATTGAGTAATCACTATAAATAAAGCTAGGCTCGTAGCTAAAGGCTAAAATCAAGAAGAAAGTATTGATTATGAAAAAACATATGCACTGGTTGCACGTTTAGAAGCTATGCATTTATAACTTGCTTATGCATCTAAAATCGATTTTAAACTCTATCAAATGGATGTTCTTCCTTTATGGTTTCATTCAAGAGAAAGTGTATGTCAAACAACCCCCATGTTTTCAAGACCATGAGTATCCCAAACATGCCTTCAAACTGAGAAAGGCGTTTTACAGTCTTAAACAAACTATACTCCATGAGCTTGGTATGAATGTTTAAGAAAATTTCTTTTGGACCCTAAGCTGAAACGAGGTCAAGTCGACACTACCTTTTTCATCAAGAATGATAAGGAAGAGATCCTTTTGGTTCAAGTTTAGGTAGATGATATCATATTTGGTGCTACTAACGAATATTTGTGCAGGAATTTTTTTTAAAATGATGCAAAGTGAGTTTAAGATTTCTATGATAGGTGAACTTAAATTTTTCCTTCGGCTACAAATTAAACATTGCAAAGAAGGGATATTTATTTGTCAAACAAAGTATTGTAAGAAATTGCTAAGGAGATTTGACTTTGCCGACTCAAAATCCATTGACACACTAATGAGCACCTCATGCTATCTTGACAAGGACAAAAAAAGGTAAAGAGGCAGACGTCAAATGCTACCGAGGTATGATCAACACTCTACTTTACCTTACCGCGAGTAAACCAGATATCATGTACTATGGTTGTATGCGTGTTAGGTATCATTGTGGTCCTAAAGAATCACACTTGGCTGCGATTAAAAGGATAATGAGATACATGAATAGATTTTCTTTTTAGGTATTAGATTGCATAATGAGAGATGTTATGAGGTTCTCTTATAATAACCTCAAAAATGAACGATTTCGAGGGAAAATAGTTGTACTCAGACGTGATTTATCCAAATTTTTTCAGTTTTACTTAAAGCTTTGAGAGAGGAAATTGTAGGTGCTACCTCCAATTCCTCAAAAATATGGTTATATTGTAAAGTTTATACTTTGACAAAGAATATGAGATTGCATTTATCTACACCCTTTTGCATAGATAGGGACACACAAGCTTTTTTGATTAGATAATCAAAGTCGTAGATGGAAAATTTAGACAAGTGATTGATGAAACTGATGAAGTTGAAATCCCGCCTGAAAATCTTGATTCTTGACAAAAGTTATCCCCTTAGAAAGTCAGAGGTATAATGGACTTCACTTATCCAAACCTATTAGAGAACATGAAATATTGTTCTTTTTTTAGGATTGTGCATTATTAACACTCACCCTCGAGTTTGTTGAATGGTAAATGAATTTGTCTTATCCAATATTTAGGAGGTGAAAAGGAGTAGTTAATTTTTTATTCTTCATGCCAAACAGATTCAGTTATAGCTGTTAACGACGATTGAATAAGAATTGAGTTTTATAATGAAAGCAAATGTTCGGTGATCCCTGAAGAATGAATATTTTCACATGAATTATTATGGGAGATTACATGTGTATATATACAAAGGTTTCCTAATGATAATAGGAAACAATATTAAATGCACCCTATACAATTATGGTAGCTACCAATATACATAAATATTAAATATACTAAGAATATATTTAACATGCTCCCAACGGCACTGACGAAGATCGCCGCACGCCCAGACAGTCTCGAAATTCAGAGAAGATCATGGAGGGTAGTCCCTTGGTGAAAATGTCTGCATACTGCAAGGAAGAAGGCACATGAACTACACGTATCTGACCAAGGGCTACTCTGTCACGTACAAAATGAATGTCGACCTCAATGTGCTTCGTGCGCTGATGCTTGACGGGATTGGCCGAAAGGTAGAAAGCACTGATGTTACCACAGAAGACTAGTGTAGACCGTGTCAGGGGTTGCCGGAGTTCTAGAAGAAGATTGCGTACCCAACTAACTTCAGCGACAGCACTAGCAACAGCTCGATATTCTGCCTCGGCACTGGATCGAGAGGTGGTGAGTTGTCGCTTAGAAGACCAGGAGATAAGATTGTCGCCTAGAAAAATACAGTAACCGGATGTCGAGCGACGAGTATCTGGGCAGCCAGCCCAATCAGCATCAGAGTATGCCCGCATGTGATCCGTCAGAGAAGATGATATGGTGATGCCATGGGTAGGTGTACCGTGAAGATAGCGCAAGACGCGCTTCATGGCTGTGACGTGTGGCACACGAGGATCATGAAGAAATAGACAGAGCTGGTGTGCGGCATAGGTAATATCTGGACGAGTGAATGTGAGGTACTGCAGTGCTCCCACAATAGAGCGATATAAGGAGGGATCTGGCGCTGGAGGACCAACAGTGGCTGAGAGCTTTCCTCGGGTGTCGACTGGAGTAGAAACAAGTTTGCACGAGGTCATGCCGGACCGTTCGAGGATGTCATAGATGAACTGAGTCTGAGTGAGAAACAGGCCGTGAGAGGTCCGCTGGACATTGATCCCAAGAAAGAAGTGAAGATCACCCATATCTGTCATAGCAAATTCCCCCTTTAGTCGTGCAGTGAGCTGATGTAGAAGAGCAGTAGATGAGGCGGTGAGGACAATGTCATCAACATAGAGCAGTAGTAGGGCCATGTCCTGACCGCGGCTGTAGACAAACAACGAGGTGTCGCTCATGCACCCACTGAAGCCAAGAGATAGGACAAATCCCGTGAATCGCTGGTACCATGATCGGGGGGCTTGTTTGAGTCCATAAAGGGCCTTGTTTAATTTGCAGACATAATGGGGACTCTGTCACGTACAAAATGAATGTCGACCTCAATGTGCTTCGTGCGCTGATGCTTGACGGGATTGGCCGAAAGGTAGAAAGCACTGATGTTACCACAGAAGACTAGTGTAGACCGTGTCAGGGGTTGCCGGAGTTCTAGAAGAAGATTGCGTACCCAACTAACTTCAGCGACAGCACTAGCAACAACTCGATATTCTGCCTCGGCACTGGATCGAGAGGTGGTGAGTTGTCGCTTAGAAGACCAGGAGATAAGATTGTCGCCTAGAAAAAATACAGTAACCGGATGTCGAGCGACGAGTATCCCGAAGGCTGAGCGGTGTAGACAGTATCCGAGAGGTAGCCCTGCAAGAAAGCATTTTTGACGTCGAACTGATGGATCGGCCATCCTCTGGACACGGCAAGGCTCAAGACGATGCGTATAGTGGCCGGTTTGACAACCGGGCTGAAGGTCTCGTCGTAGTCGATGCCATGGCGTTGATTGAACCCACGAACAACCCATCTAGCTTTGTACTTGGACAGTTCACCTGTGGGGCCAAGTTTGTGGCGGAAGAGCCATTTACCGGAGATAACATTTTGGTTGGGGGAGGGGGGTACTAAATCCCATGTATGATTAGCTATCAAGGCATTATATTCATCTAGCATAGCATTGTACCAATTAGGATCTTTGAGAGCACTACGGTAGGTAGGGGGTAAGGGGGAGATGGATGCAATGGTGTTCAGGTTTAGGATTTGTTTGGGGCAAAAGACGCCGGCTTTGGACCGGGTGACCATGGGATGGGAGGGGGCTGTCGGG
>OOIL02000252.1:56539-76035 GCA_900332095.2 Cuscuta campestris | reverse complement strand
GGTCAACAGTCAATGGTCAATGTCTAGTCAGCACCTCTTCCTTTGATTTTTTTTTTTCAAAAAAAATTTAAAATGTTGAAAAAATATGGTGAGCTTTGCCTTACAGTTTGGTGAGCTTTGTAGTTGTCTTTGGTGAGCTTTGCAGTGGCCAGTGGTGAGCTTTGCATTATCTGACCGTAGCATGTCATCTCACCGTAAGGTGTCATCTGACTGGAGTCAATCCCTATATATATATATATATATATATATATATATATATATATATATATATATATATATATATATATATATATATATATATATATATATATATATATATATATGCCAAGCGTGCATAGTATAACGAACTGGTTTGTTAGAACATGTATGAGCAAAGTTCCGTTGACACTGGTATTCGGTATCAATGGATAACACTCGTTGATTTGGAATTCATTTAATACTCCGTTCGCAAAATTGATAGTTCCTATCCCTCTCAGCGCACCCCTACTCCAACCCATGCGCCTCCTCCCTAGACACCTCTCTTACCCCCTCCAAATGTGTGGCTATTATAAATTGCATAATGGCCACACATTTGGAGGGGGTAAGAGGGGGGTCTAGGATGGGGGCAGGGGTGGGGGCACAGTGAGGGGTTCAGGGAGGATGTTAGGGGGGTAGTGAGTTGTGAGTTGGGTCCACAAAATCTGATATGGAAGAGGGACATAAGAGTCAAAAGGTAGTCCTCCATGTAGTAGTCCTTCCAATGCAGATACTCTTAGAACCGACGACAATTTGTTCACCCATTCACCAAAGTTGCCTAATCACCAATAAAATCTTTCTTTCACTCCAGCGCTAGCCCTCACTAATGGATCTGTTTTCTCCACCACTCATTCTTTGTCCACTTTCTCTCTCTCAAATCACTTTTTCTTAAGCATTAATCTCACCTCTCCTTTTTTCGGTAGAACCCAAAGCAAATCAAAATAAGAGGCAAAGCCAAAAAATGGGAAATATAGTAAGAGAAAGAAGTACCTTCCAACAAACCACCCCTTAAAGAAAATCATAAAACTTTCTCACAATTGAGGAAAAAACAATGCATTGCTTGGATCTAAGAAAAAGACGCAAAATGTCAGAGATTTTTAGTCAAACAAGCGCCTTCGATAGTCTTCTCTTTCTCTCTCTCTCTCATTTCTGTATCGACCCAGGCAACACGTAGAGAAGACAGAAAAAAGGCAAAGAGAAGGAGAAGAATGAGGATTTGTTCTATTTGTTCGCATGTTCTATCCTTGAATGTAATCTCGTTAATGTTCGACGTGAGTCCCCTTTAGAAATAATAGAGAAACTGTGAATACGCACCCCTTAATAACAAACTGAGTCTCCTATGTAATAATATTCCTTCAATTTCTATGCAATCGACTTTGTGATTATCATTGTTGGGAGAGTTTTGACTTAATTTTTTTTAATTTTGTTTTCCGAAACGTATGTATGCTTTTCTTGGAAATCCTCCTACCCCCAACGTACCAAACAACAAATCTTCTAAGTCTCGAAACCAATTACTTCAGTCCATGTTCAGATGTTCTAACAAGCCAGTAAGTTATATAGTGTACGACGCTATGTGCATTCAATTCGGAAATTTATCTAACTTCTTCATTTGGATTACAAAATTTTCCTTAAATAAGAATTTAGAACACGCCCGTATAAATTTTCAATGCAACGATAGGGGGGCAATATATCAAAACACCATAAATTGATATCTCCCAAATTCAAGATATCAAGAGTTGTTATACTAGAAAATATCAAACCTCAACCTTGTTTAGACTTCAAAAAAAGACTACAAAAGAGGTGTGATATCAAGACTCAAGAGATATTAAACTCTAACCTTGTTCAGACTTCACACCAAACGTACACCACAAAAGAGATTTTGATATCGGAGATATCAAAATCCATATTCCTTTCACTCAATTAACAAGTCCTAAAGCTATTGCCATAGAACCACACCATGCAGTACAAATACTGAGAAGTTGTTATTATAGAACATAATCTTATTAGATGGTCACACAAATGCAGGTCTTGGAACGATGTCGGCATTATTAAAAGTAAATAGACAAGAAATTTCACACCCTGGCGGAATGCGATGAAAACATGCTTCTGGTTCTCCCAAAAAGCATTACACAAAGATCCGACACTCACAAGAATTTCTTGTGTGGCCTGCCCCAGTCTTCATCTTGCATATGCTGTTAACAAAAAAAGCATGTCAAAACTACTCGCATCATTGTCTAAGAAGTAAGAACCCATGTGTTGTAATCAAACACCACGTTGTTGTGGTCAACTAATAATTCAACATAAATTACATGTCTGGCTGAGGCTATGAGCTGACTAAAAACACTCCTTGCTAATACCAACAACTAATAAATCCTAAGGTGATATCACCAAGGGAGTTCACTAAAAACCTTGGCTAGCAAGGAAAAGATTCTGAGAACCAGCATTTGCAAACCAACAAATCCAGGATAATCCCAACTCTGTTGGGGGCCTGAGAGTCAAGATGTATGCAACCTTACCCCTGTAAATTATAGAGAGGTAGTTTCCATTAAACCCTCGCTTTGATGATGCATTGACACATTTATTTCCCAAAAGATCATAATAAGTAAGGAACAAAGGATGTTTGATGTGCCATTGTGATTTAGTCCGTTCTTTAACCAAAGCTAAAACATGTCAAAAAATGACTCTTTTACTGAAAAGAAGGAAAATACAATTCACTTTATCACATATCATTTCAAAAAAAGTGAATTAAAAAAAGTAAAACATTGGTTCAAATAATTTGGGGTTGGGCTAACATTAAAATTGAATCGAGTATGCTCCTTTATCCTCCTCTCGCATAAAAATCGTCTTAACTTTCATTTTTAAATCTACTTCTCACTTTATTCATTTTAAGTGTGCTTGTGTGAAAGAAAAATAAAATATTTCATTGGTGAAAAAAGAGAAGGAAGCTTTCCCGCCAAAGCCAAAATTATTGCTGTCATACATCTTTTTTTTATTTTACAAAAATCATACTTCATTATTTATGCTCTCAAAAATCATACTTCATTATTTATGCTCTCTTCCTCCCAATATAAAGTTTTCACTTTTTTCTTTCTTTCAAAATAAGCTTCATATTCCTTTTCAGAAAATAACTAAATGGTTCACACCATTTCTCTATCCTCTTCATAAATCACAACCACAAAATTTCATTTTTATAACTAATGAATCATGACCCACTTTTGGGTTTGACCCATTTTGGGTGTAATCGGTTTTGGGTCCGATCGGTCCGTGCCTTATCGATTCGGGTCTAATCGATTTTGAGTTTAATTCAGATTTGACTCAATTATTTAGTTATTGTTTGGTTTGGGTCATCTTGAGTTTTGGTTATAGATTGAGTATTCCTTTTTAGGGTCATTTTGGGTTCGGTTTTGGGTTATCCGGTTTGCATAGTCAGTTCCAAGTCTGTTTTGCCAGGTCTAATGCAAAGTAAGAAGCAAGGGAAGTTTAATGTGCCTTTTTATTTCATCTATCATGTGTCCAAAACTAAAACAATGTCAATGATGACTCTTTAAGCTCTTTTGGTGGTGGAGATCCCCGAGGTTATACTTTCTATTACGGAACCCCTGGAGATGACAAGGTCATTGTAGCCTCCATTTATCTTGAAGGTGACACCCTGGATTTGTTCCCTCAGATGGATTTTGAGCTAACGATGCTTTACTGGAACGAATTGGTGAAGGTATTGCAAAAACATTATGGACCTCCAAAATACCATAACCTAAATGAATGCCTTTGCATCATCAAGAAAAATGGTTCGCTTCAAAAATACAGGCAGGAATTCACAAATAAGGTCTGCTCCAGCAGAGCAACGGCCAAATCACTGTCTACTTGGGCATATTTTTGAACGGACTCAAGAAAGAATTTGCATTCTGACGTGCACATCTAAAAGCCTAGAACTGTCCACAAAGCTGCCAATTTTGCCTCAGGGTTTGAGAACAGTTGGGCGGTTGGGCCTAACTCAAAATTCCTCAGCTCCAAAATGGATCTAATTCCACTAGTTCCCTAAATCCTCTCGTGTGTGACACAATCTCGACTTATGCAAACATGCTAGCGAACCAGTACCCTTCAATAAACTCGTTCCATCCCTCTTTCACAGAATCTGAACGCCAACGACTAGGAGACAAAGGTTTGTGCTTTCGTTGTGGCAAAGTCTTAAAGCCTGACCATCGTTATGCATCATCTTTTTCTCTTCTCTGTCTTATGGAAGAAGGTGATGGAATCATTCTACCCTCAGAAGGTAGAGACAACATCATAAGTGATGGAAGTGAAGTCGATGAAGTATTCAACGGAATGGTAGGTAAGGCTAACTCTGGGAAAAGTTAAACTCAAAAGATCCATATTGGGTCATGAAATTCTGATATTGGTAGACAGAGAGGCTACCCACAATTTCATCTCAGAAAGTCAGAAGCATAAGTTTTTGAATTGGGAGTCCCTACTCGTATAACAACCTCATTTTATGTTCAAACAAGAAATGAGAGGGTGGTTAAATGTAATCGAGTTTTCCCAGGTTTGGTGGTAAAACTTTTGGACCTAGTTATCAAACAAGATTATTTGCCATTCACACTAAGAGGCCTTGATCTTGTCCTTGGCATTAAATAGATGGCTTCCTTGATTATAAGTAGATGGGGAGAGCAATTGTAAAATCCTCCACCGAAGCGGTTGAGAATGGTTATTAGATTTTTGAAGTCCTATCAGCAATGGTTGCTTGTTTTGTTAAAACTGGCATATCGCCCCTAGTGCTCGAACAAACCAAAACATGTACTGGATTCCTATATCCTAAAAAAGAAGCCTTTTGATACTAGTGTAGGGATTATTTGAACTGAGTATCATAGTGCATTTAGTTTATTTTCTTTATAACTTTATATTGTTGCATTTACTAATATACAAACAAGCTGAGTTTCAAAGTAACACCAAAGGCACAAATATTTTTTTAAATTCACAAATGGACTAATTAAAAAAGGCACAATAAACTTGCTTTTTACTTTCTATGAAGTTTTGGGAACTAAATGCCACAATGCATCCTAGGTATGACATAAATAGTCTATGTTCTATGGGGTAAGGTTGAATACATCTTAACCCTGCAAACCCTAATAGAATTAGGATTAGGCGGTATTTGTCATTGATGATGCTGCAATAATTTTTATTACATCTTATTCGCCTTCTCTAAAGTGTAAACTAACTTTTACTCCCTCCGTCCCATATCTTTCTTCTCCCTTTCCTTTTCGGGCTATCCCACTTGATTCTTCCCATTTCCTAAAATAGAAATAAAATACATTTAAAGTTACCCATTTACCCATCCTTTACTCTTTCTCTCTCCCTCATCCTAATTTCCTACCAGTATTTCGTTTTCCTTTGTGCATTGTTTTTGTCAGACCACCCCATACCCATTCTCTCTTTCTTCTTCTTCTTGCTCTACTTAGTCTTCTTCTAATCACCTTCCTCTTCTTCTCCTTCTTCTATTCTTCTTCCTCGACCTCGTATCTCCTCCACTCCTCCTTCTGCAGTGCTGCGTCCGACACTCAGACCATTTCCCTCATATTCTTTCTTTTTTTTCTTCCGATTTCTTAATTTTTGAATCCTAAATGTGATTTTTTTAGATTCTTCAATTCCTAGATTTGAATCTAGGTTTGATTTTTTAATTTCTTTAATTCCTAAATTTGAAACCGATATTTGATTTTTAATTTCTTTTCAAAATATAGATTTGAAATCTATATTTTGATTGCTTTTATGGCAAGAAGTTAGATTCAAATTTTTTCATTTAGATCTTATTGAGGTTAAAGAAAAAATAATGAGAGAGGTGGGGGTTGGTCTGTAGACACCAACGAAGGTAGAAGAAGAAAAAAGAGAAGTGAGGTGTGAAAAGAAGAAGAAGAAGAAGAAGAAGAAGAAGAAGAAAGTGGAAGAAGAAAGGAAGAAGAAGAACGCAGAACGGAAGAAAAGGAAAAGAAGAAAGCAGGAGAATGGAAGAAATGGAAGAGAAGAAGAAGGGTGGGGTGGGGTGGATGGTACTTGGAACACGTGAATAAGGAGAAAAGTGAAGGGTAGAAGAGGAAAGTCCTCTCTTTTCACTTTTTTCACTTCACATTAAAACCCGTGCCAAGTCAAAACGGGAAGTTTCAACTTGGACGGAGGGAGTAGGTTATTGTTGATCGCCCTGCATCTTTCTGTGCTTTAGTAAAATGGGTCAGATTCAAGAGGGCTAAAGTAGACATGTTTCAGTTTTCTTGATAAAGTGCTACAAGAATGCAGCATTTGGAGTTCATGTTCCGCGTGGCATCACATTTCCATTTGACCTGGGTGAAAATCATAAAGAGCACAAGGGACTTCACGGAACTGAGGAGAACTGGAACATCTAAATGAAGGAAACAAATCAAGGAAATTATGCAGCAAAATCAAACTACATTGCTGAGTTGCTGATTTTTTCTAGTTGAAGACCATTCAAGGTGTAGCTAGAATTAACAGAATAGCAATTGGGTGCCATTAAGAATCAGATGAATATGTTTCCGGATTTACAGCCTTAAACTTGTATATTTCTTAGCAAAGCCTTATATTCTCTCTAATTTCCTTCACTTTCTCTCCCCTGTGTTTCCTTCTTCCTCGCCTCACTATCTGGCATTTCTTTTCTCCTACAGCCCCGAGTTGTGATAGAATAAAACAAGCATAGGGAAGTTTTTCCAATACCAAGTGGAAATGAAGATCAACAATAGATATGGTTTAGAAGAAACAGATCCAAAATATTTCATACACGCCATGAAAAGAGGACTTACGAATTCTTTGACGATTCCCTTGTAGACGAAGATAGGCAAGGCGATTCCAAAGAGGCCAACAAGGGCAAAGTTACGCCTCGTCCACCTGAAGTTGTGCTCCAAATTCTCCCTCGCGGATGACCATTCCTCGATCCACTTATTCTTGTTAGTTTCCATTCCTCCGCCCATTTTTCTCTGGTCTTCAGTAACGATCGGTACGGTGTAGTAAGAGAAGGGAGTTGCTAGAAGAGAAAGGAGAGAGAATCTGGAGAAAATTGTTGGGAAAGATAGGACTAGGATTTTGTGGATTACACTCTACTAGTCTACTGACCCCAGAGCTCAGATCCAGGGGTGAGAAGTACCAAGTAGATCCCTAAACATTCACAAAACCTAATCGAAAAAAGCTGAACTAGAGAAATATCTTAAAAAACCAAAGTGAAATACTCTGTATTTGTGACGGTAAGAGGTAATTTCTCATACCAAAATTTTCTAACCAATATACTCCGTATATACTAATCGGTGTATTTACACCTTGATTGTGACCCGGGTCCGGTCTACTAGAAACTCACTCGGGTGAATATCTAGATCGGCACGAGAAGTTGGCCCGATCAAAGTATCATGGAGCTTACCAGACGGGTGTGATTTCCATGACCACGCTAGCCCAACCTTCGAAGTTCACCCGGGTGTAAATCCCGATCTTGTGAATTTCAAACTTAAGAGTGAGTATTTGGTGTCAGGCAACGCCTAGCCGTGCAAAGGTAACCTTACGATGTTGGGTCCCATGCACGCCTACCCGACATTGCAGTAGCAGGGAGAGCATAGTGTAGTGACTTGGTCGGAGTGTCTTGAAGACTACCCGGATGCAGCATACATGACCGAGTGGAAAGCACGATATGGACTGATAGGTCATTAGTAGACTAGACGCCCACCTTCGCGAGGTCACGCGGGTAACTTTGGACCAAAATCTACTCGGGTAGATTCCAACCTTGTACGACAAGAACAAACTTAATGCAATAATTCAATCATATTTACCCGCATTTTACTCGGGTGTTTTGTGGATGACCGATCAAATAGCATAGCGCGACCGAAATGATTTTTGAGTGATCAAGACATCCCTTCAAAAAACTACCCAGGTGAATTTTAGGGACTTGGTGTACTAACATAATAAAGATCTGGCATGATTGAAAGGAGATGACATGGTCGACCAAGGTCTCTGCACCAATGAGCTTATCCCAAAATATCCTCCCAAACGCTACGCGCCAAATGGGGACAGGCGTGGGTGCTGCCACCTGTCTCCTAGCTTTACTATATATAGGCTTGTAGCCCTCAATGAAAAAAGATCTGATTTTCCTCTCTCTAAATTTGGTATTGTGCAACACAAGCCCTGTAATACTCCCATATTTTAATAATAATCAAACTACATGTGTTCTCACTTACAGTCCTCCTAGTCAAACTTGAGTTCGGGCATGTTTTTAGTATCAACCGTCACCTCCTAAGCTCTCTCTACTTCGGTGATCCCCTTAGGGATTAGCCAGGTCATGAAACCTTCGATCATAGCACCATCTATCGGACAGATGCTCATGTTCCCTGTACCCTTGGCCAGCCTGATGGTGACCTTCCCACCTAACATGGCTCAATTTATCAATGACCCTGCCAACCTAAAGGCTATCCTAAGATTCGGTCAGGTCATGACCATGTATCAACAGGGGGAGGAAGGCCTTTAATCTTAGGGATTTACCCTTTCTAACTACCTAGCTCGAGGCAAGCGCCCTTGCAAACACCCATGCCTCACCCATCTATCACCTTCCCCGTCCCCGATGCCATATCCATCTCCCTGCCAATCACATGTGATTAGTGCGTTGACTCCCATCAACCTGGTAGGCGCAATGAACACAACAAAACCATCACATCACCCGCAAAGCACCATAAATGGTCGTTGCATATCGGTTGAGAGTGTGGGCGAGGAGTGAGACATACCACGAGCACACAAGAAGAAGAAAGGCAAGGCACCGAGGCCGGTAGCATCGAGGGATTCTGCCTTTGACATTATGAGAGAAAGGGAAGAGTATCAGAGGAAGTCAACCAAGTCTAGGTTTGGACCTGGGGCGACCAATGTCAGTGCCTTTGACCGGTTGAACGGAAGAAGGTAGGCCGAGCCTACCCGTTCCCAGTGTTCCCGGTCAAACAAAAGGTGACTGGCCCGCTCCCGCATATTTTGTAGGGAAGAGGAAATGGAGAGCCAGCCGTGCGGTGCGCACAAGGCTAAGGAACATGCCTGACCAGGTGAGCAGGTGGAGGCAAAACTAGAGAGGTCAGAACGGAAGGTCGATGAGAAGAACGATAGAGACAAGTAGTAGCTCGCGGACTCACCATTCATTGTGAGAGGCCACGATACGTCGTTCCATCGAAAGGCAAAATTGGAGATGCTTAAGTTCACGGGCAAGGAAGATAACGAGAGACACCTCAACCCCTTCCATGAAAAATTCCAAAATGATTTGATGCAAGAACGAGGAGGAGTGCCTCCTATTCTTCCACGCATTGCATGGAAGAGCACTTGAGTGGTTCAATAAGCTCCCCTCATGTGAGATTGATTCCTTCAATGAATTGGCCGCAAAGTTCAGGGCCAAGTTCCAAGAGAGCTATACCAAGAGGAAGAAGTTCACATACCTTAGCAGAGGGAGTCGGAGAACCTCACCCAATTTTTGATGAGGTAAAGGGAAGAAGTCGACAAGGTAGAACATATGGACAACAAGATGACATTGTCACTCTTGCTGAGTGGCCTTAGGGCCAATTAGCTCTACAAATTATTTTTCAGGAGACCTCACAGCACCTACTAAGAGGCCTACAACATTGCATGGGAATATGACGAAGCAGAGGATCAGTATCGGGTAAAGAAAGAAACTAAGTTGGCCTATTCAAAACTTAAGCCCGAGCTAAAGTGTGATGGAGGCAACCAAGCTAGTTTGAGTGACCCTCGACCACATTACAACTCGATCATAAATGAGGTTAGGTGTGAGAAGTGCTATGAAATTTAAACTCTAAAAATGAAAGGTCAAGAATGGTCTCGGACAGAAAGGTGTGGTACTTACCACAAGAGGAATTCACACGATAGGAAAGAGTGTAGATGTCTCCAAAGCATAGCTCGAGCTATGTGGGAAGGGAAAATCATAAAAACTTACTTGACCTAATTAGAGGATGGGAGCTAGAAAGGTGGACAATTTGAACGGTAAAACTGGATACGCCGAGTACCCATCAGCCTTCGAAAAGCCTGGAAGGAAGACAAACACAAAGGCACAGCCTGGTACGCTAATTACTACACTAGTCTTGTTTAGTATAATTTTTTTTGAAAAAGGTCAAAGTACATTACACATACTTGGCCGGGTATGCTGGTCTCACACTAGTCTTGCACATATTAAAAAGCTACAACACAGTTGAAATGGTACACTTGTCTCACACCGGTCTTACACAGTATAAACAAAAATGATGGAAATATGCGACCTAGTCAAATTGGTACACTGGTCTCACACCGAGCTTGCACATATTTTCCAACAAGTCTAAGCTCAATCGAATTGGGTACACCAGCCACATACCAGTTTCCCGCAAAGAAAAAAAGAGCCCGGTCAGACTGAGAACACCAGACCATCTCGATCTTCAATATCTTTTACAATATAAAGTTTACCCGGGCAAAGTTATGGTCTACCGCCCTACCCGGGATAGAACCAAGGAGAACCAAAACTATTCACCCGGTCAAATATTCAGAATTACTGTACCGGGGAACCTTTGAAGACGTGTTTTAGTGTTTCATTTGTCTAGGTTAGGCCAAAATTTCTAGGTAAATGCTGGATATGAATGAGTTACCGACCTTAGACTTGGCAGAATCCTTGGATGCTCGTTCCATTTCCATCAACATTTGTTCGGGCCAAAATTTTTCATCTACACTATTTATTATATTCCATCATATCAAGGACAAACTTCAAAACTCTTTACATTTTTAACTTTTCTTAATCTTTGTGCTAAGTCAAAACGGGAAAGAAATTTAAATAAAATACTTCAGTTTCTCAAAGTAAAAACATTTTTAATCATAACGCTTAAATGGACGAAACGTACATTCAAATTATAATATCATAAATTTTAAGAATTCCGAACTACATTTTAGATATTGTTGGACCTGAGAGTTTTTATTAAAAAATGGAAGATACTTCGATGTATATTTCAAACAATGTAAAACCTGTGAGGCATTATAAAAAAATCAAAGATAACTTAGAGTAATTTTCTGGATTATTTTCCGTATGGGGATATGTGACTATTTTCCGTCTTTGAAGGCCCAATACGAGACGACGCGTGATCGGGTCCAAATGATAAAACAGAGAAAGCGGCTCTCAATAATAGGGTTTCCTTCCTCTCTTTCTCCAAAACTAAACATCCAAGGCGATTGATTCTGTCGTGTGGCCGCGCGATAAGCAAACGCAGGGGCGGAAGAACGGCGGAGATGACTTCCAAGATTATGCTGAAGCCAAAGGGGAAGGCCGCCAAGAAGATCGCAGTGACATCGGAGGACGAAGACGGAGGAGCGGTGGCGGCGGTGTCCAAATTCGTGAAGGTGTGGGGCACGTGGACTGCGAAGAAGGCCAAAGTCGTAGCCCATTACGGCTTCATCCCCTTAATCATCATCATCGGCATGAACTCCGAGCCCAAACCCTCTCTCTCGCAGCTCCTTTCTCCCGTCTGAACAATCCATCCGCAGTAATGAAGTACTATGCCCTGTTCTTCTTCACTTTCCATTAGTCGATTTCACAGTTTCTATTAGCCATATGTTGAGAGCTGATACTTTTATCTCGTCCTTTGTTTTTTTGATGTGGTTCAGTGAGATGCCAACTTCTTAAAAACCTGTTTATACTTCCTGCTTTTAAGAACATCATATCGACTCAATAATTAGAATTGTTTTTTGTTCGGATCATTGGTGTGTTCATACTTTCTTGCTTTCAAGTTATATCGTACATCAATGGCAGGCAGTTCTTAAGCTTGCATATGAAGTTTTTTTAATTGCAGGTTATCAACAAATGTGGGTGCTTTCAAAGACATCTGTTATCCTTTTGTGTGTTAATGTAAGAAAGCATCCATTTTGCCTTTTCCAATTGATCCATCTACACTGATATGCCTTGATTGTATTGTGTATTTGTGTCGTAGCCTGCCCATAGTGTTCTTTCCAATTGACATATGCAAACGGAGTATTTGGGGTTGCCTTTCTTCTTCCAAACTGAATTTTCTTCACTTTTCACATCGTAAAGCTCTCTACTCAAATCTCAGCATCCATCGGTTCATTGTGCTCTTCCTTTGAATTTTTTCTGTTTCCCAGTTCTTGAAAAAAAAGAGGGGAACCAGACAATCCACTGCGACAATCCGAATCCCCAAATCTCTAAGTGAAGGAACCAGACAATGAAGGGATAATTAAGAAAGCTATTGCCATTATGTTTGCTTAACCAATGCCCCAAAATTAATACGGAGGAAATAGAAGGGATTCCAAGGAGGCTGAGTTCAATGAGGTTTAACGAACCGTTTTTTCTTTAATGATCGACCCGCTATTCTAATGGGATGAGAAGTGAGAACATTAGTTTTTTTCAATGCTTTCAGTAGATAGAGGGTAAGTTTACCTTTTAATATTTGGTCAAACAGTCATGGAAAAAGTGGTGAATTTGGCGTGTAGCTATCACTTTTCTTGGAAATTTGGTAATGAGAATTCTAGTCTAACTGCGAGGTATCAATCTGTTCATGCATTCTTGAATGTGGAGGCACAGTTTTTCTTTTTGGATTTCATGTAACATTTGTGCTAGTTTAACCAACTAACCATCTTCAGTTTTATGAGCTTATCACTCGTCCTGAGTAGGGTAACCTGAATGTATATTTGAATAGTTATGAAATCTTTGCTCCAGCATTTTGATGATAGTACGTACTACGGAGTAATAATTTATTCCCTTGAAAACCATTATGCACAGTTATGTCTTTTGACATCTAATTCAAGACATCTAAAGAAATTAATAACTTGGTATGAAAGTATGAAACCAATAATAAAATTTAATTATGGAAGAGAGACCTTTTTATGAAAATATTCTTTCATAATTCTATTTTTATTAATCATTTATAACAAAACTTTTAAATACTTTGGGAATTGAGAACCAGTAGTCGGTACTAAGAATCGGTTGGGAACCAGCTGGGAATCGGAACCAAACCGTACAACTGGTTGTCGGTGCTGGATATGGTATCCCCTCCTTTGGCACTGGGAATCAACGGTTTTGGAATTAGAATTGTACAAGACTAGTACCGTGTCTACGTCTAATTCTGAGAGACGTAGGTAGATGGATACAAATTTACGTAAAAACGGATTATGATAAGGAAAATTAATGCGGGGAGAAAATGTTTTGTATTGACTGAATACTTTCATAAGATGGAATGATTTTATCATTAAAAAGAAAGCAAAAACATTTTAATTTTAATGTTTTTCTATATTATTTTTTTATCAAATGATGGCTAATCCATGTTTGTATATTTTGAATAATACAGGAAAAAATAAAATAATTATTCTTTTAATCAATGCAGAGAGGTGTAGATAATGAGAAGAATAATTAATGGATGAAAGAAGGTGTACCGAGTATTTTTCAAAGGGTTAAAATATTACAAGTTGAAAATGTATGACAATACTTGTATTAGTACGAATTGAAGTATATTTGTATCAAGAATTAAGTTATGTGTGCTCTAAAACTTGTATCTCAAATTGTACATCAAAGATATACACCTTGATTTTGGGTTAATGTAATACTAAGGTGATTGTTCACATGAACATAAAATTAGGGGTGGGCACGGGCCGGTCCGAGTCCAAATTTATATAAACCGGACTCGGTTTGTTTTTATTAAAACGGTCCGGGTCGGAACGGGTTTTCAAAATTTTAAAATTGGAACCGGACCTAACCCGGCTTGTTTGAAACGGGCCGATTCCACGGGTCAACGGGTCCGAACCTGTCATAATACTAACATTCTTCAAAACAAATAGAAATTATAGAATAATGCCTTCAAAGTTCAAAAAAGAGGAATAAATGAAAAAAAACAATGACAAAGAGGGGCATGAGAGTAAAGTGTACACCCCATGATCATCCAACAACAACAACAAAAAGAAGACAACCACATTTTGGCATTATAATGTCAATAGGTTTCAAAAAGAGCAAAATTGACAATTTTCATGGCTTCCAAAAAATCCAAAAAACCTGGTTTTTTGTTTTAAAATTTTAGTTGGTATAAGGTGTGTGTTTTTATACGTTTACTGAAAACTAAGTTATTATGTGAAAAAAAGATTAAGTCACCTTTAATCGAAGTAAATAACTTGTACTGAATACGTGAAGACCGGTTCTGCACTGTGATTGGAATATGGAAGGACCGAAAGAGTTACTAAAATTAATTGGAATAGGCAGATATACCGTATATTTACTCAAAAAATATTAAAAATAATATTAGTATTTAAAAAACGGTCCGGTCCGGGTCCCAAACAATTTCAAAATGAGGAATCGGACCGATCCTAAAATATATACGAACCGGACCGACTCGGACCGTTTTAAATTTTTGAAAAGACGACCCGGACCTAACTCGGCCCGAACCTGGCGGTTCGGTTCCGACCCGCGGTTCCTGGACCCGAATGCCCACTCCTACATAAAATATTAGTGTAAAATCTTTTGATCGCACTAACACATTATGTCAGTGTGAATTATGAAATTTTAAAGTTTTGTACTTTTCTTGATTTTATATAACCAAACAAGTCCTAATATGCTGTCAAAATCTAATAGAAACTCATCATTGAAGGCGCCACACATACCATCCCCAGTTCCAAAATGGAGTTGCTCCGCTGCCCTTCATTCTTGGCCAACACCCCGAAATTCCCATCCAGATGCCCCAACATCGAAAAAATTGGATTTACTTTCAGGAATTCGCACTGTTACTTTTCCGAACTTAGAAGCAAGGCGAAGCCTGTATTGGTCTCGGCCATTGGTGGCGGAGATGAGTCGGAAACTGCCGTGGTGGTGGAGAAACCATTGCCGTACGAATTTCGTCGCCCTTACGAGCTTTTGGCCGGCCATCCGACTCCATTCGGTGCCACTACTAGAGACGGCGGGATCAATTTCGCTGTCTTTTCAAGCAATGCCACGTCAGCATCTCTGTGCTTGATCAGTCTCGCAGACTTGCCCCAGGCGAGTGTTTCTGAATGTTCTGCTGTATTTTTCAATTTATGTTTCGTTTGGAACTTGAAAAATGCACAGAAAAAAGTTAGAATCACAGAAATGTAAAGCATGACAAACATATGTTCAATTTTAATTTAATAAATTAATTTTACATATTTGTCCAAGCTCAATCTTAATAAATAAGGTTTTACACATTTTACATAGATAACCTCCACCTAGAGAATTTGTTCATTTTTGATTTTTTACAATCAAAATTGATAAATTTTGACCATTAATTATATAAAATTTATATTAGATCTTGATACAAAAAGAATTCTATTAGATTTATCTTGTAAAATATTTTCAAAATAGAACCTTTGCCTCCTTTGAATATTTGTCCAGTTTTGACTATTTTCAACCAACTATTTTCAACCTTTGACCTATAATTAAATAAAATATACTCTGTATATTGTATATTAATCAGAATCTTGATTATCAACAATGGAAGATGAGAGAATTGTTACCGAGAGATAAATAGAAATGAGGGGAAAGAGACGAAGAAGAATAGAGAGAGAAAGAATTTTGTTTGTTTTCTTATTATGAGCTTCTTGTACAAGACCATTACTTTTATACAATTGAATAGTACTTTGCCTCACATCTAACAACCCAAACTAACTTCTCTAACCAACTAACTACCATTGCCACATCAGTTGGCTATAACAAATGTATAACAGATCGTATTAGAGCATCGACCCCCTGTGTCAGTGTCGTTGTCGATGGAAGATCATCCCTTGTTTATCACTAAGGGGCTGATCATTGAACTCCACCAGGATGCACCATCATTATGATTAATTACTACGAAGTAATTTGCTATGGATGTAGTGTAAAGACACTGTTTACAATTTGAGGACAAAGAAGTCCTAAATGTCCAGAGTGCATATCTCTATGCGCAGGGTACAATTTATTTTGACGGGAAAAGTGCATTTTAACAAAGTGTACAGAACCTTATTTCTTATGTGTGTGTGTGTGTGTGTAAGGTGCAAATCAGGTGAGAATGCTCTTAACGTGACAAATGAGAATGGTGCATGTTTCGTCCATCACGATGCACATTTACACTATGACACTGTATTTTTGTAGTGGCATAAAAGTTTGACTTATTTACTAAAATGCCACCACATTTTTCTGGATTTTTACTTATTTTTCTAATTTTTATGGCCTTTAGATATTACACTCTAATGCACCACATGTGTTCTCATTTCTTTCATTAGATCTCATTCTCATTAGATCCAAAACACACACACACACACACACTCATCCCTACTTATTTGATCATATATATATATATGTGTGTGTGTGTGTGTATATATATATTTGTGTGTGTGTACACACATAGATATACTCCCATCCGTCCCATTAGTAATGGTTGTAATGTCAAACATTCCAAATCGGGTGTCCCTAAAGTAATGTAATACTTTCTTTTTTTAACATAACCTACCGTTCCTTTTCAATCACTTGATACTCCCTCTTATTCCAACATACTCCTCTATACCTTTTTCATTCACTTTTACACTTTTTCTTCTACATCAACCATATCATATCAAATTTTCCTTAATCTCCTTGTTTTCCATTGATGACTATACTTATAAGATGGATGGAGTGTATATAAATTTATATAAATAAATGATTTATATATATGTATGTATGTGTGTGTATATATATATATATATATATATATATATATATATATATATATATATATATATATATATATATAAGCAAGCTTCGTCTTAGAAACACTCTACTTTCGAGTAGGGGCAAGGTGTGCGTACACACACCCTCTCCAGACCCTACCCTCGTTGGATCCAACTGGATTTTTGTTGTTGTATATAAGCAAGCTTCCTCTACCAAGTGGATAGAAGACCAACATAGGGCTCCTCACCCGGGTTTGATCCCCAAAGCAAGCAAGGGGAAAGGACTAATTAAGAGGCTTTGTCAGAGAATAGTTTGTGATTTAAAAATGAAAGGTTCAAGTTGGCTTATTGAGGTTAACTTGCCTTGGCTCCAGGGTTATAGTGGGCTGTAGTTCGGGACATACTAGGTGTGTTTGGTTGGTTTTTTTTTAAAGGATAAAATGATACTTTTCTTCAAGGAAAGGATACAACTTTTGAGCAAAGGAAGTCAAGGAATGCGGGTTTTACTGTATGGAATATAACTTGATTTAAGCAAGAGGAGTCAGAGTTGCAAGAACAAAATGAATCTTGCCATTGGATTTGCATGAAGCTTAGATATACTTCAAATTAGTAGACTTGTGTTTCAAATTATGTTTCGTTCTTGATCTACTTCTGTCGTAACAATTGTTTATTTATCTGGGCAGGGAAAAGTGACAGAGGAGATTCCTTTAGATCCCACTGTCAACAAGACTGGAGATGTCTGGCATGTATTCCTTAAGCGAAACTTTGATAACATGCTCTATGCCTACAGCCTTGATGGCAAGTTTGCTCCGGAAGAAGGGCATTACTTTGATTCCACCAAGATACTTTTAGATCCTTATGCAAAGGTTATTATGGTTACATAACTGTCTAAACCCTAATACCGAAAATATTCTTTGCATAGATGATCTTTTTTTTTTATATATTGGTGTTTAGACAAACATAATCTCTTTGCTTCTAAATCCTAAACAGGCTATTGTAAGCAGAGCAGAGTTTGGTGCTTTGGGACCAGAGAAGGATTGCTGGCCCCCAATGGCTTGCATGCTACCTTCTACTCATAAGGTGTTGTGATCGAGTATGTGTGATTGAATGTGTTGCATCTAATATTGGTAGAATAAATTAGCATGTATTGTCCAACGGGAAAAAAATGCAAATAAAGCATCAATTGAACCTAAAACCCATTAAAGAATTCATACGAACCCTGACCTCTATGGATTTGAGCTGTTGATTTCTTTTTTTAGTTGGTATCACTTCCACATTCATGGGATTTTACTGGGTTGGTTGTTGTAAGCTGGCTGAAAAATCTAAATCGACTTCTCTAGGTTGTTCATTGCTAATTGAAATTCAATTCAAAGATAAGGAAAAAGGGCATATGCTCATTTAAGTATGTCTGCACCTTATTAATGTTTGTGAAATACTCCTTCCGTACCTAAAAATGTCAAATCTTGATAGAAAACAAAATCATGAGACATCATTTATCAATGATGTCAGAACTTGTGTATTTACTATTGGTAATCATCATAACAAATTTTCATTGACTATTATTTATTGGAACACGCAATACACAACTTTAAGGATGCAATAAATAAGGATATGGAGTACTTTCAAAGTGGATATGCCACCACATTTTATTCTACTTCTTTAAACTTTTCACTCTTTCTCTAATATTGACTAAATATGTTTACCTCTAAAAACCTAAAAAATTCAATTTTTTTGTTTCTTAAAATATAATACTCAAATGTTAAAATAATTCTTATGTAATTGCAACATGTACTTTGCATAATTTCATTCGCTTTCATCAAAATGTGATATAAATCTCATAAAGACGATCAACGACAAGGACAAGGCCGAAGGTGATTGATACAAATCCCAAACCAATCAGGACTTATCAGAGGCGTAAAAAGAGGGCTTAAGTTTGACTGAGTTTATGATAAGCCTCCAAACAGATTGGTATATTCAAGAAGGAAAAAGAAGATGGCAAAGGGTGGGCCGGCAGAAGTGGAGCAGCTCAAAATGTTAATGGGCATTTCAAACAACCCACTAAGTGGCTGAGTGGGTGGGTTACGTGGCAGTTACCAACTCCCCTGGGAGTGGGTTTATTACTTAGTGTCATGTTATTTTCTTATGTGATTATCTTTTATTGTATTTTCCTTTGAGAATCTGGAGACTATCCCTTCTCGAATTGGGACTTGATGTACCTTTTTTAATTCTAAATTCAATCAAGCTCAAGCTTTATCATTTGGTTCCATTGCCGGGAAATCGAATGGCACCAACAACCCGGAGTACTTGTGCAGTATCAAGCAGACCGGATCCGTCCAAGAATACAGACAGGAATTCGCCAAACGATCTGCTCGCGTTTCCAATTGGCCGGATAACTGCCTGCTGGGGGTCTTTCTGAATGGACTCAGGGAGGAGTTAAAGGCGGATGTCAGGATTCATAAGCCTAGGACGGTGTACAATGCGATGAGTCTAGCCCTTGAATTTGAATCTAAGATTGGATATTCTCGTTCAGGAAGAGGAGCTGCTTCTGGTGGCAGTTTCAAAACTCCCTCACAACCAAATCCTCCCAATAATCCTCCACCTGTTCCTCAAAAGAATCCTCCTTTACGCATTTCTGATACTGAGAAACAGGCACGCTTCCTAAGGGGCGAATGTTTTCGATGTGGTGACAAGTACAGTCCTGGACACCGATGTAAAACAGGGACTTTCAAATTACTAGACGCGACGGAGGAAAAGGATGATTCCATACAAGTTGTGGGAGAAGAAGAGGCTATTTCCCAGGAAGATCTAGC
>OOIL02000252.1:12500-55900 GCA_900332095.2 Cuscuta campestris | reverse complement strand
TATGATTGCTCGTCCCCTTACTGACCTTACCAAGAAGGATGCATTTTGTTGGTCTGTAACAGCACAGAATGCTTTTGAGAAGCTTAAACACGCGCTAGTTTCAGCACCAGTTCTGAGGCTCCCCGACTTTGATTCTGAATTTGTTGTGGAATGTGATGCCTCAATGGAAGGAATCGGTGCTATTTTGTTACAACAGGATCACCCAATTGCATTCTACAGTAAAGGGTTCTCTTTCTCAAATAGATACAAATCTGCCTATGATCGGGAGCTGCTAGCACTTGTGTTATCACTACAAAAATGGCGCCATTACTTGTTAGGGCGTCGTTTTACAGTAAGGACCGATCATCACAGCCTCAAACATCTTTTGGAGCAACGGGTGCTCACTAATACACAACAGCGTCTCATTCTTAAGTTACTACCATTCAACTTTTCTATCGTCTACAAGGCTGGAAAAGAAAATATTGGTGCAGACGCACTTTCTCGTCGGCCCCAACATGCAGATTTTCTCCATTTGGTAATACCTTTGCCTATTGACTTTCTCGGATTGGAAGAAGCACTATTGGCAGATCCCTTCACAGCAACAATCATTCAAAATTTAAAGGAGAACACAACGTCCAGGCCGGGCTATACTCTAGTGGAACAACGACTGTATTTCAATGGGCGCTTGGTAATTCCTGAGAGTTCATCCTTGCGTGCTAAGCTACTCGAAGAGGCTCACAACACCCCTTGTGGTGGTCATGGTGGATTCTTGAAAACTCTTAAACGCCTCTCAAACACTGTGTACTGGCCTCGCATGAAGCTGGATGTCAAGCGGTTGGTTCAACAATGCTTTATTTGTCAGAAAAGTAAATATAAAGCTCTTTCTCCTGCTGGATTGTTACAACATATACCTGCCCCCGAACAGATTTGGGAAGATATATCTATTGATTTTATTGTGGGTTTACCTAAATCTGGAAATTTTGACACTGTTGCGGTGGTGGTTGACAGGTTGAGTAAATATTGCCATTTTATTGCACTATCTCATCCTTATTCTGCCAAAACTGTTGCCGCATGCTTTTGTGAACATGTCATCAAGTTGCATGGTATGCCCCGCTCCATCATCTCAGATCGAGATCCCCTTTTCCTAAGCGCTTTTTGGCAGGAACTATTTAAGTTGAGCCAAACACGTCTGAGGATGAGTACTGCTTATCACCCTCAAACAGATGGACAAACAGAGGTTGTTAACCGTTGTCTTGAAGCATATCTGCGCTGTTTTGCACATGAACAGCCGCGTACTTGGAGTAAATTCTTGTGTTGGGCTGAATACTCATTCAACACTAGCTTTCATTCTTCTGCCAACACAACACCCTTCAGAATTGTGTATGGCAGGGACCCACCTCCATTACATCCCTTTACTAAGGGGGAAACAAACATTGCTGAACTAGCAGATCAGCTCGAAACAAGAGATCACATGCTTCGTTTACTTCGAGACAACCTGAAGAAAGCTCAAGATCGAATGAAGTCTTATGCAGATCAGAATCGGCGTGAACTCACCTTCAAGGAGGGTGATGATGTCTTCCTTCGAATCCAGCCTTTCAAGCAACACTCACTTGCTCCTCGAAAGTATACTAAGCTTTCTCCAAGGTTCTTTGGTCCATATAAGGTCTTGCGTAAGGTGGGCCCGGTTGCTTACGAACTTGAACTTCCTCCATCAGCAAGAATTCACCCAGTCTTCCACGTCTCACTGCTCCGTCCAGCTCATGGATGCTCGGCTACAGACCCACCTGCAGATTTACCCCTTTCAGATGACTTTGTGATGCTCTTAGAACCCGCCCAAGTGCTAGCACACCGTTGGAAAGCAGCCCACCTGGAGCTCCTGATTCAGTGGAAGTCCAGACCCGTGGAGGAAGCAAGCTGGGAGGATTATGATCTTCTATAGCAACAGTTTCCTGAGTTTCGCCTTGAGGACAAGTCGGTTTTTCAGGGGGAGAGTATTGATACAAATCCCAAACCAATCAGGACTTATCAGAGGCGTAAAAAGAGGGCTTAAGTTTGACTGAGTTTAATTCTTTTATTATCAAATGTGTTTCCATTCTGTTAGCACAATAATTGGCATCTGTTAGCACAATAATAGGTCCACTCTTGCTGTCATGGTCAGTTAGTCTTATCTTTCTGTTAGTGCCTAAAAAGTAGGGATATTTGGTTATTTTCTTGTATTCCAGCATTATAAATATGCTAGTCCATCCTCGTGGAAGGATATCAGTTTATCAATATATTTCATAGCATTGGAGATACTCCTTGGCTTCTATTACCTCTTCTCAGTGAGATTCTTATTGTGAGAGGGTTAGGAGAGAATTCATTCTTCAGTTTCTATCTTTCATTTTTCATAATACCGTCCTGCTCCTATCAGTGATGTTATTAGATGAGATCTAAAACATACAACAACAACATTACCCAGTGCCTTAAAGGCTCCCACCCATTGCAGGGTAAGAGGGGTCAAATGTACGCAACCGGACCTTTATGTTTAAAAAATAGAGCGACTATTTTCAGATGACCCATGATGAGCGTCGAGAGTTTCATTGACTGACTGCTACTTCACTATAAAAGAAGTGCAGACAATTTGAAGAACCATTTTGCTTTATTCCATCATACCCCAAAGCCAAAAAAATAGTGAATCTTTGGCTCCATTTGAGATTATGGAAGATGAGATCTAAACATGCAATGAAAAAATTTAGGTATGAAGTAGATTGTAATATTTGACAATCTAGTTTAGTGTGGTTGAATAAAAGGAGTGTAATTTTGGAAATTTACTTATGTTAAAAATTATCACATTAATTCCTATATATGAAAACTAGTTTATTATTTATAGGCAATGCACATTTAAAATTAATTCAAGAGTTACATTTCTCAAGTGTTATTTTTGGTTATTTTTCCCTCTGTTCCATATCAGTGCTCATAAACACTTATTACATGGTCAAATCACATTTTCTTTCCTTATATATATTCTTTGATATTTTGATAAAATAAAACTCCGTAACCAAGTAATGTCTTGATTTGTAAAGTGTCTTGTTTTGTAAAACTGTTTGATGTAGTTTTTAAATACTCCGTATATAAATTTTAGAATAGTTTGAATTGAATATAGCTTCAGTCAAACATCGTATACAAAAGATATACTTGTATAAGTACTGGGATAGGAGTAGTTTTTTTCAGCTTATGCTAGAGTTTTGGCACATCTGGTACACCCTTTTTATCAATCTACTTTTTCTCTGACTTTGATTTAGTTTGATTGGGAAGGGGATCTACCATTAAAGTTTCCACAAAGACATCTAGTAATATATGAAATGCATGTTCGAGGATTTACAAAGCACAAGTCAAGTGGAACAGAATTTCCTGGTACGTACCGTGGTGTTGTGGAGAAACTGGATCACTTGAAGGTACATATCTAACAATCTCAGTATAGTTGTCTAAGTAACTTTGTTTTGTCATGGACAGAAAATAATTTCATTGATATTACTTTTGGTCAAACATAAGGACGGGGAAAACTACATCCTAGGGTTGTGGGGATTATAGGTGGATAGATTGTTAGATTGGATTAAGGGCTTGTTCTCTTCACATTGGAATAAGTTGAGATCTGATTTGGTGTGATTCGAATTGATCTGATATGAATGTATTATATTTAAATCTATTTCTGATCTGATCTCATCTGATTCCAATAAGAATAAGTAATAAGTAATAAGAATAAGTTGAAGAGAACAGACTCTAACAGTCCTATGTTTAAGTTGGATGGGAATTAGCATTTAGAATTAATTGCAATTGGTGGAATTACCAATCTCTCGTGGTGGGGGTGACTTTGGGTTTCTTTTATGTGGGGGAGGGAGATTATTCTCATCTTGAACTTGAGCAAAACAATCAACTCGCTACTTCTACAACCTGCTGAATGAATAAATATACCATTTAATAACATGCTTACAGCTGTGAAGATATAAGAACATAAATAAATAAATCAAAGATATCTGAATGATTGGATGTTTTATTGTTTACTTAGGCTTGAGTCTTATGACTTGTGATAAGGATAGCTGTTTTCACAAAATTAATCTTGTTATTATCAAACTAACCAACATTTACCAATTTCTAAAATTTAATAGTATAGGTTGGATTGTTCAACATGTGGGTTTCTTTTATGTTGGGGGGGGGGAGCTTAGTCTAATCTTAACCTTGAGCATGATAACCGACTCACTACTACAGGTGATGAATGAATAATTATGCCTTTTCATAACATGCTTAAAACTGTGAAAAGTTTAGAATGTAGAATAAATCAAAGTTTTTTGAACGATTGCAGTTCATTGCTTACTTGGTTGTTGGCCTTATGACTTTTGAAAGGATAGATGTTTACACAAAATAAATCTTGTCATTGAACTATCCTACAATTTCCATTTTGTTAGATCTAATTGTATAGGCCACCATAAGGATTGTTCAATAATTGTAATTTTGTTCAGGCACTGCTATACTGAAATCAGGTATAACTGCCAGAAAATGGAGAATGAAATTATACATTTTATCATCTAAGGCATGGCCATTCACTAAGAACACATCTCCACTAAAATCACGTGCGGTGTACACTATACAGAGAACCATTTATAGATTTGAGAGCACTGCGTATTCAATTTGTTTGGTTGCTATTCTTCATCAAAAAGATACTCTTATAATTAATGAACATTTGGGGACTCATTGCAACTATCTTCTTCTTCTTCTACTATGCATGAACTTGTGGTGTTACCTAATTTTATTCAATTAATTGGATCTATAGATTTCTTGCTACCTACCCCAAGTCCCAAGTAGTTGGAATTAAGTTTCCAATAATGTTGGACACAAAATGTTTTTCTCAACATCCATTCTGTCATTATATGTTTTATTATTCTCTAACACTTCAGTTTTGTCTTAACTTTTTCAGGTCTTTTGTAAATGTTGCAGGAACTGGGTGTCAACTGTATAGAGCTAATGCCATGTCATGAATTTAATGAGCTGGAGTATTATAGCTATAATTCTGTCCTAGGTGACTATAAGTAAGGCTACACATCTTCCAAAGCAGTTACTTATACAACTTCACTTTACCATTTCATGAAGTGGTTTTAGGGTTGGGTGTAAGTTGTAATTTTGTCTGTTATGTCACCACAACACTTAAGATACAAAGAGGGGAGGAGAAAAGAAAAAAAAGAATATGAAATGTACATTCCAGACTAAATTCAGACTAATACAGATCTGGGAGTCAGAGGTTTAAGACGAACACAGCATTGACTTAAAAAACCAGAGCAAGGACTTTTTATTTGCCTGGGGTAGAGATGAAATACAAAAGTGTAACATCACCATCCTTTGTGATATAATGATGTTAATTGTTCCACCGTGATATTAATAGTTTATCTAACCTGGGATATTAAGTACAATGGAGCCAACCAACACGTATATTAGATCAATCAAGGACATGTAATCTGGAGCCAAGAACAGTGTAAGGACAGTCAGAAAATGAAAGCCGTGTTTCGTCTTCTTTTGATGCTATGTAGTCTGATCAACATTTCTAGTAAGGGGGTGTTTGGTGAAGATACCCGATATGGGTTTTGATATACAGAGTATCTGATATTGAGTTTCTGAAATTATTGGTGAGCAAAAAAGGATTCAACTTTCAAATCTGGAGACATGAAAATTCGCCACATAAGCAGGTTTTGATATCTTGATAAAATAGCCGAGTTCAATATTGGAAGTGGATAATTTCAGCTTCACCTATTCTGCTATTCAAAAATTTGGAGCAGCAATGACGGCAGCCTGTCGGAGGTCTCCAGTGGCGGCGTCTCAGTCTCCAACGGCGGCATAGGAGGCGGTGGTGGCTCTGTCTCTAGCACTGCCGACGGCTCTGTCTTCAGCAGCTCTCTTCTCTTTGTATTTTTCGTCCGCAATTTTCAAGTGTCCAGAATCTGGATTCAACCGCTCTCAATTTTCTTTATATTGTACTGTTTGTGTTCGTCTAAATCATGTTTCTTTTTCTTTCTTCCTCTTTTTATAATTTTACCTTTCCTTTCTCTTTTTTTATAATAGGCATGAAATTTAGAATTTGATTTTTTTAATTGCTCACCAAACAGCTGTGATTTCATTTTCTTTCTGTTTTCTCCAAACACTTTTATTTCAGATTTCAGAACCCATATTCTTTCTCTCAAATTTCAAAACCCATATCTTATCACATCTCCGAAACTCACCAAACACACCCTAAGAGTTGGTATTACTCCATTTATTACCACAAATGGTTTGGTTGAAATTTTTCTAAAGATTTTTTTATTGCTAATTTGATAGTAGTTATTTTTACCTTTCAACTTATTATTTGCCTGGAATGTTCATTGTGTTGTCATGGACATTTTATTTGTTTAGGTTAAACTTTTGGGGCTATTCGACTATCAATTTCTTTTCTCCGATGGAAAGGTATTCATCTCTTGGGAGGGACAAATCTGGTCTTGGTTCCATACGAGAGTTCAAATATCTTGTTAGGGAGGCCCATAGAAGGGGAATTGAGGTGAAAGACTCCCTTTACTCATATTTCATTAATTTGTATTTTTTTATTTTAAACTCATCTACTTATACACCACCAGGTAATCATGGATGTGGTTTTCAATCATACTGCGGAAGGGAATGAGAATGGTCCCGTGTTCTCGTTTAGAGGTGTCGACAACAGTATCTTTTATATGCTTGCACCCAAGGTATTTATCCCTGAATACTGATCTTTTAGGCTCTGTTTGTTTGGGTTGTAAAAACAGAGTTGGATGTTAGAAGAAATTGGAAGAAGTTGGAAGAAACTGGAAGGAGTTGGAAGAAAGTGGAAGGAGTTGGAAGAAACTGGAAGTTGGAAAGTATTGGAAAAAATAAAGTGTTAAAAGAATCACTCAATTAAATACACCCAAATAAATATGTAAGAAAACTATTTTGGGATAAAAAAGAGTTCATATTTATCTGCGTTTGAGGTGGTATGTTATAAATTTGGATATATGATGTTATTGTATTTTCATCATATGTAAATACTTTTTTTAGTCGTTGGAAAAAACTGGAAGGAGTTGGAACTTGGAAGAAACTAGAAAAAGTTGGGAGAAATTGAAAGAAGTTGGAAGGAATTGGAAAACGTTGGAAATTAACTTTTCCAACCCAAATGAACAGACCCTTAGTGTTTTTATCTATGTTTTTGTCATACAAACTCATTTTTAGGTTTTTGTAAAGTGTATGCGCGTTGCAAACTAGTTTTCTATAGTCTCGACCGTACAAGGGTGGTTTTCATTATTTAAGTTTTTCATAATTTCTAATAAATGAAAACCTGATTTGACATGGCCTGTAGAAGTTCATTCAGATAGATCTATTATAATTTGGACTTATTTATTTATTTTTATGTTATATTAAATATTAATATGAACTTTTTCTAGTTCTAGGAGATCACAATGTAAACTTCCATTAACAGAAACATTGTGTGCCCTAGAATATTTCAGATTTTAGGTTCTATCAATTTTCTCCTTTTCACGTGTTTCTCAACATCCATCTTGAAAAAATTGAGAGCAAACTATTAAGTGTTGGAATGTGCTTCTCTTTTATCTTGTCCTCTCGTTTTTGTTTACTTTTATCTATTGAGCTACACTAATATTAATCTTTTGTGCTTAAGCTAAAGGCCTTTTGGAGATGACCTCTCTACAGTCTTTAGGTAGGGGTAAAGTCTGCGTACACTACCCCCAAGACCCTACGTGTGGCTGTACTGGGCTGGTTGTTTTTCTTATTAAGATATCTCTTTAGCTTTTTTTTTTTGCGTGAAAAGATCTACTTTTTTGCTTTGTTGAATAAAATAAGGGCAAGTAGACTCAAAAAGTAAAAACTGTATGGTTGAGCTTTATACGGAGGAGAGGGAAATAATATGAACCACATAATGTTTTATATTACTCCGTAATAAAATTGTGCAAAATGAATTGAGATGGACCAAAAAGGAAAACATGCATGATAATTTGGGACCATGTGGTGTTAATGTAAAGGCAATATATGTAAAGTTGTAAGCTTTGTAAATAACAAATCTTGTGGAATTGTTTATTGTATTATTTTTGTTTTTGAGTTTGTGAACTCACATTTTTCATGTAACCTTTTTTATTGAGCATGTAGGGAGAGTTCTACAATTATTCTGGCTGTGGAAACACCTTCAATTGTAACCATACAATAGTACGCCAATTTATATTGGATTGCTTGAGGTCTGCTTTTCACAATACCTTCTTTCCCATGATTGTGTCATCGTCATCATCATTTTCATCATCAGAACGTACATCCCATATGTAGAAATGAGATGAAATATAGAATATTGACAAAATACAAATATGTATGGTACTATGGTGGGTCTCGACCATACACTCAATTGGTGCTAAGATTTTTTAAGTGATGAGAGCACCAAAGCAACATGAAAAGCAAATGTAGCTTTAGTTTGAAGCACAAAGTGAAAACTGAAAAGTCACTTTTTCCTAAAAAGCAACGTGAAAGTACTAACTTCAATGTTATACTTAAGTTTCATAACATAATGAAGCACCAATTTTGCATAAAAAGTAACGTGAATTGGCTTCAGATTCTCCATCTGAAGTAACTCCCAAGTCAATTTTCTCAATAAAAACTCAATAAAATCAACATAAGCATCTTTATGTGCTTCTTGATCAACAAGTTTATATTTAGAAGCTGTATTATTTTATTTTATTTTTCCCTTCTCCTTTGAATTTTTTCTTATGCTTTGTTTTTTAAGAAGCTCTCCTTAGAGAAAATCTCACGTCCTCTATGCTTTCACACTTAGTAAAATCACACCAACTCCATTCATCTTTAAGTTTGTTACTGCAGAATCTTCTACAGTCATAGGATTACATAAGTCAGCTTGTTCTTCTTATTTATATCCTTGTATTCTTGATCAATTGTGTGAAACAATAGACTTTCTTCTCCTTACTATCAGATCATAGCATTTCACATGGTGTGGGAGTCATACTCTTTTTTGACAACTTTGTTGACGACATTTTCCAGCGAGCGATTATTATTTCCCTCTTTGCCAATAGTTCTTCACCAACACCATCATTAGCCATCTTCTATGTCGCCACCTTTGAAAGAAAGTTTGTTTTGTTCCTCCTCAGATCTGCTTTGATTTTGGCCTCTGTTTATGACACAACCACCACCCGCCAGGCAGTTCCAACGCAATTTCACAGGCCCCAGCCCGTCGTCGCACCTGCACCACCTTCTGCCGTTGTCTCTGCCGCTGTGTGCCAGCCTCTGGCGACCATTCTGTCCGGAATATAAATCTAATTATTTAGCACATCTTAAACTTCTCTAATGACCTCCAGTCCTTATTAGTTGGAATTCAAAACCAGAATCTCCCAAAATATGATTCTTGTTGTCGAATTGATCACACTAGGGATAAATGATGGGGTCTTCAAGAAAGACCTCCATGTCCATTAAACAATTAATATCCACCTCCAGTTGTACTCTCACCAACAGAATTTGTGGATAATCAAAATTAGGAAGTATCTGTCATTTGACAGGAATTGTCTATGACATGTGTTTCTAATGCTTCCGATGTATGGGTCTTTGACTCCGGTGCCCTCGATCGTACCTCCTATCTTTTGTCAACTATGCCACGACCTCTACACTTACCACTCATCACTCTTCCCGACTGTCTTTAAACACCAGCAACAGGTATCAGGCTCTCCCACAATCATCCTTATATGTTCCAACATTAATTATGAGTCCAGCAAACTTACTTGTTGACTTAATTGTACTATTGCTTTCTAATTTAATTCTGCGGTGATACACGAGTGTAATACGGGGAAGACGCTTGGTACTGGATTACTGGTGTGATAATATTAATTTGTGTGGTGTCATTATTACACAGAGTATTCTACATATTATGTATGTCACAACATGCAATTTAACTTATTGTACACGTAATATTTATCAGTTTTCGTAGTGCAAAAGAGTGAAATTATGATGGAATTGGACGTGCTTGTGCTGTTTTTTTAAATATCTTTAGTTCTTTATTTTTCTTTTGTCAAATAAAGTATACACAGTGCCATTAGATGTCTCTTACAGTCTTACTCCATGCTTATTGACATCACCTGGGTTATTTTGTGGTAAAATATAACCTGATCATGAAAAACTATAACCTGGCCCGTTCACAGGTACTGGGTTGTAGAAATGCATGTTGATGGCTTCCGCTTTGACCTTGCTTCCATCCTAACAAGGAGTAGCAGGTGACTGAAACATTAAGTTTACATTTATGTTACTGTAATGCTGTTCATATGATAGAAAGGTTATTTCTTTTTTACATTAATCAAAATATGGAGAAAAGACAATTTTCTTTTATGCTTTCAGTCAATGGGATGCTGTTAATGTTTATGGAAATTCAGTTGAAGGTGATATGCTTACCACAGGATCTCCTCTCTCTACCCCACCATTAATTGATATGATTAGCAGCGATCCAATACTAAGTGGAGTAAAGGTATTCCAAGTCCTTATTTGTTCTTCTTGGGAACTGGAACTTAAATCCTCCATCCTTTTCTTCGAAAATGACTTACTTTCCTGAAAGTCATTTTCCTTTTCCGATGTTTGGTTGAAAGTCTGAAAACTATCTGTTCCTGTTTGATTCATTTCCAGAAAATGAATATCTGAAAAATGACTTTGTACATCTAGCTTTAACCCTTGGTATTCACCAGAATAAACAAAGATGTTCAAACTCATTAAAAACCAGAGTTCTGATTTTCCCTATATCAGAATGCTTCTGGAATCAATGAAACAACTACCAAACCTCTCAAACGGCTCCAAATACATAAAACAACAAAATTTACCATTACAATTCACATTTTTTTAACATAAAAATGAAGTGAAAGTTCTTACAGAGAGAGGAGATATTCAAGGTAAAATGCAGCAAGATTCAAGCAAAAATCATACAGAAACCCTGGCAGAAATTAATTTTTTATTTTTTTGAAAAATCAACAAAAATGAATCAATAGCAGAAAAAATGTGCTGAAAATTATTGGAAGACTTAACCAATTAAAGAGAAGAGAAAGAGGGTACCTACCTATTCCGGTGAAGATACAAGATGTTCAAGGCTAAGGGAGAATACCTGAGTGAAGAGTAGACTGGCGGCCAACAGAGCAGAGTAGCGAAGAGCAGACGGATAGAGAGATGAGAACGATTTATCAGAGAACGATGGAGAAGAGGAGAGGAAGAAAGATGGTGAAGAACTGGAGAAGCCAATAAGATACGGTGAAGGAGAGCGGGCAACAAAAAGGAAAATGACTTTCGGAATTCTAAAGGGGAAGTCAATTTCCGGATTGTAGAGGCGACTTTCCATTAACAAGAGCCCTAAATTCCATTGACTATCTTTTTCAGAGGTTACCAAACAGCAGAGAACCAGGAAAATGACTTCCAGAACTCACTTTCCTGGTTTGCAAACGGAGCCCAAGAGTATACTGAATTTTTGACAGATGAACCATATCTTAACGACGTGTAATGAACAAAGTATTTTGGTAGAATCTATGCTGAACTATATTTAGAATAGTCATAGGAGAGTCACGGTATATGGTTTTGTGGTGCACGGTTTTGTGTCGCCCGGAATCACACTCCACTATTTTTGCTCTCTATTATGCCTATATAATCAAGGGCTGTATGCCTGTATCTCCCATACAAGTGTGATATACAATCTCTTTTCTTACTCAACAATTTAGTTTGTGCTTATGTATGCACATCTTATCATGTAGAAATCTATCAATAGTTAATTAGTTATATCCAGGGACTTTCTTACCATTCTGCTTTTGTTTTGTGTTTTGAACTTGTACTCAGTAACTACAATCATTACTTGTATTACTGCACTATGGTAGTTCTTACTAACGAGCTTGCCAACTAAAATATCAATCATATAAACAGCTTATAGCTGAAGCATGGGATTGTGGAGGCCTGTACCAAGTTGGAGCATTTCCTCATTGGGGTATCTGGTCAGAATGGAATGGGAAGGTCAGATTGAATACTGTTTCCATCTTGTACTCATGATTTATTTAGCTTCATCAATTCATATCCCATATGCCTCTCTATACCTTTTTTTCCATTTCATGAATGATTAATTAAAGGAGATTCAACGTGAGTTACTTTATTATCTATTGATTGCTGATGACAGCCTTTCCATACTCTAAAAGTAGATAATCATGTTCTCTTCAATAATTACAACTTACAAGTTTTCTTATAATTTGTTTCAGTACCGTGACATAGTGCGGCAATTCATAAAAGGCACCGATGGGTTTTCAGGGGCATTTGCCGAATGCCTTTGTGGAAGCCCAAATTTATACCAGGTATGTTTGTGGTTATATGCTTTTCATCAGCATCTATAAATTGTGAAATCTGTTAATCAATGGCTTTAACTGTTTTGCTTTTTGTTTACAAGGAGGGTGGAAGAAAACCTTGGAACAGTATAAATTTTGTGTGCGCGCACGATGGGTTCTCTTTGGCCGATCTAGTGACTTATAATGATAAACATAACATGGCTAATGGAGAAGAGAACAAAGATGGGGAGAATCACAATAATAGTTGGAACTGTGGCCAGGTAATGAACCTCCTTTCTTTTGCACAAAGTTCAAACCCAAATAGAAGATAATCTCTCTGTCCCAAATGAACTTGACAGTTCGACTTCATTGAGTTGAAGAAAAGTGTTGGAAAGTAAAATGTGTATGGTGATTGGTGGAAAGTGAAAAGTGTGTGGTTGAAATTTATTTAGAAGAGAGAGAAATGATATGAGCCACATATTCATTTTCTAAAAGGGGAAGTGGAGAACTATAAAATATATTTTGGGACGGATGACAAAGGAAAGTGTAAAGTTCATTTTGGGGCAGAGGTTGTATAATATAATGTACTTGAGTGAAGATAGGTATCCTTGTTGGATTTTTGACAAAGACATTATTGAACAATATATGAAACTAAACATTCTACTAGTTTATAATGAGTCCTGTAATGTTGCTGACCATTGACATCTCCGACTTAGATGGTAATGATTAGAATGTGCTTAAAATTGGAGCACTGTCAGGGTCTCTAAAAAATATACTCCATTTAAGACTGGTGTTTGAATGCATGGATGGTTTTTTAGCATGCCTTGTTCCTTTGATAACTATATTATGTGGGCCAACCAATAATATATAAAAAGAAAAAGAATATAGCGGAAATATGCACTATTGATTCACATAGATGTTATTCAGGAGGGAGAGTTTGCAAGTATCTCGGTGAAGAAACTGAGGAAAAGACAAATGCGGAATTTCTTCTTGTGCCTAATGGTTTCACAAGTAAGATTCACTCAACCCTCTAAGGTTCAACAATTATTTCTGCCTAGCTATTTGTGGTCACTAATAATTTTCAAGTGAATTATTTGTGTAATGTTTTCTTGTTTTGTGTGCAAATTCATTGTTAATGTTTTCCTATCATGTCGAATATTCGTTCTACCTCCTTTAAAGGTTCCATATTCCTTTTAGTTATTCCAAAAATAATTTTTCACTTTACTTTTAAGCATGGTAGTCAAACTCGCGAGTTGACTCGTACGAGTCTACGATTCTGAGGATTGCCGGTACCTTACCGATCCGAGACGGCTGCAGAATCGCAAATTCCATGGAATCGTCTCGATCGACGATTCGACTCGCAGAAATGCAGGATCGGGTTCAATCGCCGAGTCTGCGAAGCCCAAACAGCGTCTCTTCAAACCTCCTTTCAATCGCGCCTGGAATTGCAATTGGAAAGTCGCATCTGTTGCGACTCACAATTCCGATCGGAAACAGAGTATCTCCCTTTATTTATTCCCAATTTCAATAGGAAAGCACCGTATCTTCTTCTTCTATTTATTTATTTATTTCAATAGGAAAGCAGCTTAGTTTCTCCGTTTATTTATCTCCCTTTGTTTCGATCGAAAACAGAGTATTCTTCTATTTATTTGGGAATAGAGACCTCTCTGCTTATCAGCCTTCCTTCAGTTTTTTTTCTCTTGCTAAGAATAAAGTTTTAAGTCATTTGTGATCCAATTTGAACTTATGTTATGTTTTATTAAAATTTAATTAAAAGTTTAAAACATTATATATATATATATATATATATATATATATATATATATATATATATATATATATAGTAGGATCTTACGATCTGAGTCACGATGTTACGATCCTCAATTATGCTTATCGATCCTCATTATGCTTATATATATATATATATATATATATATATATATATATATATATATATATATATATATATATATATATAGTAGGATCTTACGATCCGAGTCACGATCTTACGATGTTACGATCCTCATTATGCTTATCGATCCTACGTAGAATCTAGAGTTTGACTACCATGCTTTTAAGGAAGGAATTTTCTAGTCTATATTATTTCTCCTTTCCATAAATTTCAATTATAATTCAACTTCACTCTTTTTAATAACTGTGTTGGGTCAAATATGGAGCCATATTGCTAGAGGCAAGGAATATATGATTTTGTTTAGTAAATCATCTTATTTTTGCTCTCAAAATTGGTCTTTTTTGTTAAATTACAGAACATCTTCAACATTGTGAATTATATTCTACCAAGGAAAATATTTATTTAAAAAAAAAGTTTCAAATGTTTTACTCCCTCTATCCCAAAATAAACTTCATTTTCCATATTCACATGGTCAAACTGTATCTTCTTTCCTTATTTACTTTAGTCATTTGTTAGAATAAGATAGTTATGTCACCTTTTGTTTTAAAAACTTTTGATGTTGGTTTTTAATAACCACAACAACAACAACCAAGTTGGATCCCACAAAAGTACGGTTTGGGGAAGGTGTGTGTATGCAGACCTTACCCCTACTCGAAAGTAGAGAGGTTGTTTCCAAAGAGACCCCCGGCTCAAGAACCACATGCAGTCATGTATGCAGCCTGACCCTATGTTGAAAACAGTGAGCAACTGTTCCGGATGATCCATGATGAGCGTCAAAAGTTGCACTGCTAACTGCTACTTCACTATTGAAAGAAGCGCAAAGAGGTTAAAGAGTCATTTTGCTTTATTCCATCATACCCCAAAGCCAAAAAATAGTGAATGGAGCCATCAATATATTTTTTAATTTGGCATCAATATTTAAATAAATTGAATTGAAAGATACTTTAGTCAAACATCATTAACAAAACTTTGAAGTTTATTAAAGCACATAGGGCATGTATCCTTTAATGATTTAAAAAGAGCACTTGGTGACTTTGTGCAGTCGGGTGGCAAAGTCGTAAACTGGTTATTTCTTCTTGAGGAAGTGTGAGAGGGCGCTTTGCAAGGACTTTTAATGTTGTCCTTAGTGAGAATCTTACAACCCAACACAAGTTATTGGTGATGCACCATGCATGTCACGATCAGGATAGAGAGGAATAAGAGAGCATCGGGTGGTTTACCCTGTATTCGCTGGAGATACTTGAATAAAGATAAGATTTTGGAGCTGGTTGCAAAGTTATGTGAGAAAGGCACTTCGGTAACGAGTGGGAAAGCTAACACTATGCTGTCATTCACTGCTAACTCCAACAGGGATGTGTTAAGAATCACATAGGGTAATGCAAATGAAAATAGAGGGGATTGTGGTAGAACGGGGAAGTACAAGTGAAAGTCAAACCCAAAAAATAGCTTACAAGAAGCCCGTAGAGTGTAGTGATTACTGATGAGGAGGAGAAGAGGATAAATCGAGTGGGGTATAAGATTTTCAGCAAGAAGCTAAGTTGGTGGTTTGGGCTGCAAAGAATGCCACCTCTAAATGACCCTGTAGGGAGCTAGATGTGAAAGTAGGGGATACAAGATTGTTTTGGTTGAGAAAAGTATGAGAGGGGTAGGTGTGGGATTTAGATGAAGTGAGGTGCATGAAAGGCGATAATTGAAAGATAGTGATGGATGCAGCGAATATTAGAATAAGATGGAATTCGTACTTCCATAGCCTTCTAAATGTTGGAGGGGAAAGGAGTCTCCTCATGGGCGAGTTGGGGAAGTCTGAGAATGAGAGTCGTCATGATTTAAGGTGCTATCAGTAAATTAGAGAGGGGGCGATCCAAGCCATTAACAATATGAGAGGGGGTGGGGGTAGAGCAATGAGACTTGACGAGATCTTGGTTGAGTTTTGGAAGATTGTGGGCAACGATGAGCTGGGTCCCCAGATTGTGTAATGTTATTTTCAAGACGGTGAAAATTCCTGGAGAATGGAGGGTGAGCACGATGATCCTATTGTACAAGGGGAGGAGCATCTCAGAACTGTATTAGTTATAGGTGCATAAAATTACTCAGTCACACCATGGAGACTCGGGAATGAATGATAGGGACACGGATGAGGAAGGGGATGAATTTTTCCAAAAAGCAAGTCGAATTCTTGCCATGTCGGTCGACCACGCAACTTGCCAGGAAGGGGGTGAATTCCTTCAAATAGCAAGGGTGATAGAGTGCTATATGGATAACAAGAGGGACCTATACATAGTGTTTATAAACTTGAAAAAAGCAACAACCTCAACATTACCCCAGTGCCTCAAAGGCTCCCGCCACTTGCGGGATGGGGGGGGGGTAAGATGTACGCAGCCTCACCCCTATGTTTATAACATAGAGTGGCTGTTTCCGGATGACCCACGATGAGCGTCGAAAGTTGCATTGACTTACTGCTACTTCACTTTTGAAAGAAGCACAGACAGTTTAAAGAGTCATTTTGCTTTATTCCATCAATACCCAAAAGCCAAAAAATAATGAATCTTTTCAAAAAGCATGACATACTAGAGAGGTCCTGTGGATGTATTTGGATTACTAATGGGTGCTGTTGGCATACACCCGAGCGGTTAAGGACATGTGTGATGGGGCAAGGTACCTTAGTGTATATTTTTTGTGGATGATATTGTTCTGACTTCTGATTGAGTCATTTTACACAACACGTGAGGGATTCAATGATAGGTTGGAGGTGTGGATGTGGACTTCGTGGTCAAATTGTTCCAGGTTGAGTAGGTCTAAGGGTGAGTATGTTGAGTGTAGTTTCAGCGGAGTAATGACTGAGTTAGAACCGGAAGTGAAGATTTATACGCAACCTATAGCCTTCCTATTTGAATATGAAAGAAATGTGTATTGTTGTTTTGCTAAAATACCCTAAATAAATTGAAAGGCTATCTAAAATCCATACAAACCAAGCTGAAGAAACTAGGTTTTTTAGGAAGAGCCCTCCATTAAAAAAACAGTTCTTTTTTCCCTTTTAGGCAATATGGCCGAGTGGTAAGGTCATAAGGTGGAGGATTGCCTTAAACAGCACAGTTGCGGTGCCTCAGAGTCATCAATAAGGCTCATGGAGACATGGATAGGGATGCTATTCATCGTATTGAAGTAGCCTAGATGAAGTGAAAGCTTGCTTCAGGTGTCCCATGTGAAAAGTGGTGAAATGTACAAAGTCTGATCAAAATTTATTTAGAAGAGACCACAATGTTGTGAGCCATACATTTCTAAATATGAAAGTAAGTATAAACCAATGTTCTGAAAAGCGAACCGGACATGGAACCATACCAGCAAGTCGGTCAAGGGCTAACCGGTTAGGCTGTTGGACCGATTGAACTGGGTCAACGACCTGGTCAACATAGGGTCAACATGTCGGTAATCATGTCTACTTGTTAATGTGTTCTAATATACTATGTAACAGTTTATACTTAGATTTAGTTGGTTGAAATAAGACAAATATAGAAAAAATAGTTTGTAGCATGTTAAATTAAAATTACTCCGTACTTGATTTTTAAAGATGAAAATATGTTTTAGGTATAGTTAATTTTATATATTTTTAGATGAATTATAAATAATGCTCATTTCTTGTATCTTTAAACTATTTTAGAAGTCCATAAAATAAATACATTATGCAAACATGGCTTTCTTGAAGCTAAGGTGGCTGGCTGTCTGTATGTATTAATAGTGCTTATAAGAGGCTTGATAAAAGCTCGATGACATCAATAGTGCATTAATAGATGAATGATATTGCCATTGTTTTATACATGGGATACAAGTATTATAGATATAGGACGTAGAGTTTGGGAGAAATGATATGCTTGTAAATATTATTTGGCTAGAGTTGAATGTTTAAGCTGAATAACTCTTGCAGTTCATCGTTTTGGCCATGCTCTTTTCTCACCTGAATACCTGAATATTACATGTGATGAATTCGTACTATTTGACAGATGAAAGCATTTTGACTAAAGTTTCTATAAGCTTGTTCATAATATGTTATTGCTGCCTTTATATTTTCTTTGATTTTTAAACTTTTCTGCTTTTGTGCTATTTCACTTCAGGGTGTTCCAATGATCTATATGGGTGATGAGTATGGTCACACAAAAGGAGGAAACAACAATGCATATTGCCATGATAACTATGTAATGACTGCCTTTTATCAATAGATTGAAATTTGATGCATTGTCTTTTAATCATCAGGTGCAATTCCTATGCTTTTTCTTTTAAATCTCACTCTGGATGTAGATTAACTACTTCAGATGGGACAAGAAGGATGAGTCATCAACTGATTTTTTCAGATTTTGCTGCCACATTACCAAGTTCCGTGCGTAAGTGTCTGTGTATAATGCACAGATTCCCTATTTAATGATGTACCTTCATGAACTACTCATTTCTGTGTGAATCTTGCAGTGAAGCCGAGTCACTTGGCTTAGACGATTTCCCAATGGCAGAGAGGCTGCAATGGCATGGTCATGCTCCTGGGATGCCAGACTGGTCTGAATCTAGTCGCTTTGTAGCGTTCACACTGGTAATGTATTAAACTTTTCCTACGGTTCCTCTTTGCCTTCGATTAACAAAGCCATTTCTATAAAAAAAATGCAATGGCGCCACAGGTTGACCAAGTGAAGGGAGAAATTTATGTTGCCTTTAATGCAAGTTATCTTCCGGTCACGGTAACCCTGCCAGAACGAGCTGGTTATAGATGGGACCCCTTGGTTGACACCGGCAAGCAAGCTCCATTTGATTTCCTTTCGGACGCTCTTCCCAATAAGGCAGCAGCAGCAAAACAGTATGCTCATTTTCTTGATGCGAATATGTACCCCATGCTCAGCTACTCTTCCATAATTCTCTTGCTCTCCCCCAATGAGACTTCTTAATTCGACACAAAATAGCACTACACAGATTTAAGTTAAAAACTAGTTCCTCTGTCCCTTTATAATTTTCTTATTTATTATTCGTAAGGTTAAACTATGCTCATATTTATATATTTATATGCAAAAATTTCCTTCATTACTCCAATAAATTGTCTATTTTACATCAATACAACAAATGACGCCACTCCAACGATTTACATATGTTTATGATATTACTCTCCTGTCACCTCACTTGTTTAATCACCTTCAATATGAAGTTTTATTTATGACATGGTAAATGACGCTTAATCCTATAATCCTAGAATGATGGAATGTTTAAAAAACATTCCGAACACAATCTTTCTTTCTCAATAAATTTGTTTCTTTTAGGTTTTTCAACATAAGAAAATTGTATTTATAGAATAGGTATCACATACTTCCTTTGTCTTAATTTAAGTTTGTTTAATTTTTTACATGGTTAAATTTCAATCATTTTCTTTGCTCATTTAAGAATTATACTATTATAGGACCAAAACATAGGCCTTATTAGAACATGAAATAAGACCGATTGGATTGATTTTGGTTTGGATTTATTCAGTTTGGATATATATTTCGGATATACTCCAGGTATTTATTATTTATATTTAGTATACCTGGTCAAGACTACTAAGAGCCTGTTCTTTAGGGTTTAAACTTTTAACTTCCAGTTTCTTTTAGTTCTTTCAACTATTCTCATTTTCTTGAAACTCTTTCTACTTCCCAACTAATTCCTCTAAAAATGATATATTTTTAATGTGATTATTATTATTATTATTATTATTATTATTATTATTACAATTATTAGTTCAACTTTTTTGTGGGGGGCTTACGGCGGGGTTGGGGTAGGGGTGCAGGGGCGGGGGTATGGTAGGGGGTTTAGAGGGTGGGTTAGGGGGGATAGAAACCGTCAATTTTGCGAACAGAGCATCGGAGGTGCCCCAAAATGTCAGTGGCACCGGAGTGACACCGGTCCCACTAAAACCTCACTGATAATATAATAGTAATAATAATAATAATTTATAAGAACAAGAATTAGAATCAGAATAATATAAAAATACACTAAAATAAATTTTTTTAAAGTTTTTTTAGTTTTTCCATTTTTTTGAAGTTTTTCCAGTTTCTTACAGTCCTTCCCGTTTTTCCAGTTTTTTCCAATTTCTTCCAGTTTCTTTTAGTTCCTTCCAATTTCTTCCAGTTCCATCTAGTTTTTTCCAGTTTCTTCCAACATCGAGCTATTTTTTTCAGTCCTAAAGAACAAGCTCTAAGAGGCTACTTGACAGTGTGTTAGAGAGTTACTTTTAAATTTCTACTTCATCCAAATATATTTTTGGATGGTTGGCAAATGATTATTTTAATTAATGAGTATCATCTCGATAAATAATTAATGTTAAAGATTAATTTGAAAAAAATTATACTCCCTATTTATTGACTATCATTTTTGGGAATTTATTCATTTTCTCACTCCGCTTACTTATCACTGTTGTGCTGTCTGCCTCACATGTTCTGGAGAATTCTAGAGGGAGAAATTATCCTTCTAGTTCAATGAAGAACCCGAATCCCCTCTATAAGATTTCCATCACCTCAATTGGATTCAATATTCGACGCTGTTTCCCGTACTCCCTTATTCACGCGATTGAGTTACAGTTTACCGAAATTGAATCCCTGCTCCGTCATTGTTAGGGTTCTGAAGAAATCGCGGCTCACCTAATTGCGTCTTTAAGGATAAATTCATTTCGGTTTACATCGTTCCTGAGAGGATGAAGATGGAGAATAGTTGCCCACTGAAGATGAAGAGGAAGGACCTCGAGCAAGTGTACGATGAGTTCTCGGATTTTTCTCTCTCTGCCCCGGCTAGAAAAATCCGCCGTCTGGTAATTTTGACTTCAATGATTTTTGTATATCTGGAATTAGGAAAGCCATTTGTTCATAAACCATCAGCTAGTTAGTTGAAATTATCTCCTGCTAAAACCAGAGCCTAGCTGAGCAGAACATTCTGGAATGTTTTAGGATGCCGAGTTGCCACCCATATTGGAAGACCATGAAGATTGCCAAGATGTTTCCATAGCATTTGAGCCATTATCCAGTGGGCAGTCCTTCACAAGATATGGAGGGAGGGGTGTAGAGATTGAGGAATTACCGAATGAACCCTATAACAAGGAGACTGCTATTGTGCTTTTCAAGCCAGTGGAGAATCATCTCTTTCCCTCCCCTCAAAATTTATCTGTCAAGATTGATCCTATGTTCATGTCTGGGTTGAAAAGTAAGTGCTGATTTTCCTTGCTGAAAATCTGATTTCGATGGTGTTCATCCGTGCTGAAAATTGGTTGATCTTGATATTTTGTATTGAGATTAACCCTAGTAACTTTGCCTGTATGCATGATGTTAGTAAAATGGGAATGGGATATGATTGAAGAAGCTGGTTATGAACTTATGGTCATAGATATTTCGTGATGCAGCATTAATTTGGTAGATTTTGTGAGCCTAACGAGTAGTTAAGGGAGTTACTTTAAAAAAGAAATTACTAGCTGAACATCATGAAAGAGAACTACTAGAAAGGGATCTGTTTCTAAATATTGCCTCTGAAAACAGTGTTTGATTGTTTGAATGTGGGTGTTAATGCTCCTCCCACCATTATCTCATGCTAGTGGTATCATTTATATGTAGTGGAGTAATTCACTTCCCTTGTTCTTTGTTCTCTGGATGAACTAAACTATTTAGAAGAATGGTGTTTCTCTTTTCCCAGATCAAGCCCCGTGGCGAAGCCAATTTTATCCAATGGCGCAATCTGAAGCCGATCAAGTTTTAGAAGCGAGCAACTCCAACGAGTGCCGGGCAGTAGTTCCCTGGGTGCCATCTCAGTTCTCCACACGCGAACCTGATGTTTCATCTCAAACTGACACTACAGATATGATGATGGATGCTGAAGAACCGGAAGGGGCAACAATGGAGGTTGAAGACAACGGCGTAGCCCTGGAGGGAAAGGGTATTGATGCTTTGGGAAATGAAGGGCTGCAGCAGTGGCAACAACAGTACTGCATGATCCCGCCGCAGCCTCTCCAGAATGCATCTCCTCCCATCACCTGGTTCCAATGATATGTAGATGCTTATTGCTTTGTTAAGCCTTCGGTTGTCTTCTTGTATTGTAAGGATGATGAGTAGTAGTGATGTCAGCTTTGTTGTTTTAGAAGCAAAAACACAGAGTGGCGATCTGTGCATAAGTCTACTCATTGAAATGCGCCAAGGTGTTTGGCTGTGGTTCTTGGAGACAAAAGTAACCTTTTCATGAAAAACTTCCAATGCTCGTGGACTCTTTGTCGCATGACTAACATTAAGGGGCTGTTTGTTTCAGCCTCTTAATGGTTCAAATGTCTGAATGGTTCAGCACTTAATGGTTCAGACTGTTTGTTTCAGCCTCTTAATGGTTCAGATGGCTGAATGGTTAAGAGATTTGCCTCTGAATGGTTAAGTATTATACAGAGTCTGAATGGTTAAGACCTCTTATCTGAATTGATCAGACGTTTGCCTCTGAATAGTTAAGCAATATACTAGCTCTTAATGGTTCAGACCTCTTACTAATTCAGCACTTAATGGTTCAGATTTCTTACTGGTTCAGCACTTACCAATTCAGAAGTTGCCAAACAGCACCTAACTGTTGGATTATTTTAGATAAAATAAATTTTTGGGTAAATCTAATGACAAACAAGTAAATTCTATAATTGTGATTTATAACATGGGGTGGGGGTGCAGGGGTGGGGGTAGGGTGGGGGTTTAGGGGTGGGTTAGGGGGTAGGAACCGTCAAGTTTACGAACGGAGCACCGGAGGTGTCCCAAAAATCCAGTGACACCGGAGTGGCACTGTTTTCCAGTGTCACTAGAACCGGACCGTTTTTATATTTAGTTTTCTATTATGAAATACTACGTTTGTGGTTTTAAGGATTCTTTTCCATGGAGTGTTTTTAAATCTTTGGTTATGTTGGTGTAAATTGAGGAGTAAAAGTATAATTTCAAAATGATTACATAATCTTTTTACGGATTTTTGTTGATGTGTCGTTTGTGAGTGCAACTATAGTCAAATGTCGTGCTTGGTCAAAATTCCAGGCCACATTTATAGTCATTATTGCTGTATTGTCCATCAAGCCGACATTAGAATATGTCACTGGACATAATATCGATGTAAAATTACACTTTTAGCTTTTAATTTAACACTATCTTAGAAAGGTACTCATAAAAAGACTTTGAACGTAATACTACCTCTATTTTAGTGTATTTGTTCAATTTGACTTATTTATGTCAAACTGAATAAACTTTAAAATTTTACTTGCTCTCTTTTTGTATTGAATACTAGTACAATGAAACATAATTTTCAAAATTTTCAACAAGATAAACCTAATAAAATTAATTTTATATTAATATACATTACAATTTTTATTTAATTGAATTTCAAAATTCATATTGTTTGATTCAAAAAATTCAAACCGGACAAATACACTAGGACTCAGTATTTGATATTGATTATTAAATATGAAATACTCTATGTATAAAGGGCTAATTACAGAATTTATTCAATGATAATTAGTTTAATGGAAATTTAAAAAAAGTTTCCTATGAATAACCTATGAAGCTCTTCTGGTATATAGATCTCACAGATGCGTAATTTCCATATAATACAAGATAGACTAGCTACTCACGGACCAGTATTACTAAACGTCTGGATTGATTGAACCATGAAAATAATTATATTGAATTTCTTCTTAATTGCACTCGTAAATAATTTACAAAATGGTATTTTATCACAAGTACATATAAATGACAATGTAGTCATGCCTTTTGTCAATTGGGATTATACTAGATTTGTTGTTATTGCTAATAAAGTGTGCGGAATTTGATGGAAGAATAACGTATAAGGCAATAGTGTTAGCTTTGGTTAACTCGGTACGCTTTTTATGTTACAAATTCTTTTCGTCTTAAAGTATTTCTCAGGGGCAAACTGCATACTCATTTTAATAGCAGCGTTTCCTTTTGAAGTTATACTCACATTACACTTTATGTTTAGCAAATTAATCTATTCATCCATGCATATTAGTGTAATGTTTTTGATCTGTTCAACTATCTTTAGTTTTGCAATAGTTTAGGGATGGTGCTTCTTTTGAAACACACAATTAGACAAAGGACTCATATTACAATTTTAACATGGAAAATGCTAGGGGTACACCAAAAGTGTACCCCAAACATCCCCCACCCCCTCCATCACCACACAAAAAAGCAAGAAAAAATAAAAAAAAAGTAAAAAATAAAAATAAAATAAAATGAATGGTAAAGAGGAGGGTGGTGTACATTTGGGGTACACCTTTGGTGTACCCCTAGCATATCCCTTTTAACATATGCATGCACTCCAGATCATAATTCACACACTATTACGCACAATGACTTATAGTTTTAACATATACACTCTTATTGTACAACTGTTTTCAGTTTTTTATTGTACAACTGTTTTATATTTTTCATTCTTATTCTCTTCTTTAGGAAAGTTTTTGAACATAGCTCAATCTAGACATCAAAGTTTTACAAAACAAGTGATAACATGACTTTATTATTTTATTAAAATCACTAACGAAAATAAATTAAAATAAATAAAATTTGACCTATGAATAATAAACATGTCATTTAATTTAAGATGAAAAGAGTATTTCTTAACTCTTCAAAGTGCTAAACTCATCAAGTATGAATGAACCAAACATTGTTGGCAAATTCTACCATGGACCTACAAATGATGCAAATAAGCATTTCCCTAGTGTTGAGATAAGCATTTTTATTTTTATTTTTTAAAAGAATTTAAAAACTAATTCTTATGTGCAGCAAAGAAGAACTCAACACTGTTAATGTTTCTTCATACGGAATTCATAACCTACGTACAAGCTAGAATCTTTCAAGAGAGAAACATGTAAAATTCTTGCAAAACCAAATCGAGATAATATTCGTGAAGTGTTTCCCAAAATTCAAATATTTCTTTGATATGAAATAAAGTTTAGAGACCAAAGTGAAAAGTACTATACGTAAATTTCACCCAAAGTTCCACTGAGGTAAAATCACGTGATTAACTTCTTCCACAAGTGCCAAACCCAGACACGGATTATAAAAGCCTCCGGATTTCAGAGCGGTTCTTTTTTAAGAAGTACTTCATCGCATCATTGTACGTTGTTGATTAAATAGAGATTTAAGAGTATATGACCGTGACAAAGCACATGCGAGTTATAGAGAAACTAAAATTAACCCCAAGAAACACTTAACATGAAAATAATCCATACATATGAGTCTGAAAAACTTAATTCGCGCGGAAATAGTGATTTTCAAAATTCAGTGCATCAAACACAGCAGATATTTAGAATATAGAAACTATCTAGTCAAAGAGTCCGAGTCCATATTCTTCCTCACTGTCTTCTATCACTTCCTTCTTCTCCTCGGCAGGGGCAGCTTCAGCCGCTGCTGCACCGCCAGCAGGAGCAGCCGCTGCACCACCTCCAACACATGCTGCAACACTAGCACCGCCAACAATAACCTAAACGAAATAATGAACATTTAAACAGCCATACTGGTGTGTTGATACAAGCTAATCGTAAAACTATAATAGAATAGTGAGAATTAAATTACTAATTGTGTTTAGGCAAGGAAAAATTAAAACTGACCTCCATTAGGCAATGTGTGGAAGGAAGTAAATGTAGCTTTATTAGGTAGGTGTATTAAGGTATCCAAAGTCTAGATAGTTTGTCATAGGAAATATGTTGGGATAACTATGAGGCAGGTAATCATAAAATGCGGTTTGAAAGGAAGATAATGATGCTAAGTTACTTCCATACCCACAATTTAATATACTCCAATCAAGAAAATATCTAATACAGGTTTTTAAAAACCCTAAAATCCTCTTCTAGTCTTTCTTGTTGCTACAAACTGTGAAGTGGCATGTGTACAGAAGTGTGCAGAGCACATAAACATCAGACTCCCTTGGTGATGCTTGAAGTAGGAGGTGCCTCAGTGCAGAGCTTACTGTACAATAATCTCCCTACTTACGCATTCTTGGAATGGGTTATTTGGGAAGTAAAAGATCTGATCAGCTTTTGTAAATAGTTACACGGAATCAATTTCACCAATATAGGGAGCTCAATACCAAGCTTGTCCTCTACCAACATAAAATTATATTTTTCCAATCCTATAAGGGTAAGTCGTAGGCATGGACATGGTCCAGTTCCAGTTTCGGAACCGGGTAGGGGTGTTATGCTTCTAGGTCCTTTTTAGAAAAAATGTTAAGAGTATATATTTTCCTCCAAACTGTCTTTTTGTGTTTGTAGATGTTCTGAATCAAAGCTTTTATGTTCCCTATAAAAATGGAACCCATACCTTGGCAGAACAGGAAACAACAAATAGATAGACCTATGGAAACAAATACAGTAACCTTGACACTGTTTGAGTATAAAATGTACGGAGTACTACTTATCATTATTTCTAAAATCACCTGCTTCTGTATCAATGTTTTCCACCTCTAAGAATGTAAATCAGCCAAAGAATAGTAACGTTTCTATGAAATTGCATATAATTCAGAAATCCGAGGCGAAAGAGAAATACGCACAGAACACATCAAGCAACAGAAGGTTAAAATACAGATCTGATTCATACAGAACATCGAAAATTGCAAGATTAGATTATATCAATGCGATTTAAGTGATATGTATGAATAACCTGGAAAACGGCGGAGCTAGGGCAGACGTAGGAGAAGGATGACTGGACGCCGCCGGAGCCGTCTTCTGCTAGAGCGGTTTGGACAAGCTTCCGCTGTAGCTCGTATGTGGAGTCGGCGGATGCTCCCAAATCTCCCTTGAGCTGCTTAGCAGTCCACTCGCCGCCGGAAGATCTGCAGATGAAAGTAAACACTCCCATTTTCTCTCTCGCCAATCTCGAATTGGGGGGCTGAAGAATGGGGGCTCTTTGTTAGTGTACTAGGTTTTGTAAGGCGGGGTGAGAAAGCCCTAGGTACTTGAGAATGACATATTACTCCTTGTAGGGCTTCGATTTCAGAACGAATTCCTCTCTTTGTTCATTCCGGCCCGGCCCGGCCCAATCTCTGGTTGATCCTCCAAAACGTGGATCCATGACTTGTTCTTAGTGGTAAGAGATAGGCAATTACCGAACCAATTTCAAAATTCTTCGAAAAATAAAGGGTATATTTAATAATAAATCTTTTAGAATTATAACAAAGAGTTTTTCATATTTAATTCTCTTATATTAAATTTTATGTTCGTGGTTCTTCTTTTATGCATACCTTTTCACACATAATCTTTTTTTGATCTTATGTCATATTGGCATTAAATTGAGGGCGAAATGTGTAACTTAACGATCATATATCCTTTCTGTCGTAGCCAATGCTAGATGTCATTGCTCATGTATTGTTTGTCAACTGAAGTCGCTGTCTAATCCCACCATAGTCTACAAATGTCGCATCTGGTCAAAATCTTAGTTCACTTGCCCGTAAAGCCGAATCAAAATACATCACTAGATATAGTGTCGATGTAAAGTTATACCTTTAGTCATCAATTTATCATCAACCTGATAGAATGTAAAAAAAATGATTATCTTGGAAAGATACTCACAAAAGTAGAACCATGGATTTAATATTTGATAATAGAAGACTAAATATAGAAAACTCTATGCTAAAGAACAAATTACAGAATTTACTCATAAATAAAAAGAATAATCATAAAAATAAAAAAATCGAGCCGAATGGTCAGTTTGTATTTGGGAACATTCAAGATAAAAAATCGAGCTGAATGGTCAGTTTGTATTTGGGAGCATCCAGTGGCATTGCAGCATTGCTTTTGCCTAGATGACGAACATCACACTCAAGATTCTCAATCTCTCTCGTGCTAACTGAGTGCTCAACGTGTTCCATCAAACAAGGGAGCCCGAAAACAGAACTAATCCAACAAGCAAGTCTAATCATTTGGGATGAAGCATGTATAATGAACAAATTTGCTTTTAAGAAATTGGATTGGACAGTGAGAAATGTAAAGAGTGTCTATACTTAAAACTCTAGAAATGAACCATTTGGAAGGAAAATAGTTGTACTTGAATGTCATTTTTGGCAAATCCTTCCTGTTTTACCCAGAGCTTTGAGAGAAGAAATTGTAGGGGCTACCACCATTCTTCAAATTGTAAAGTTTATGCATTGACGAAGAAATGCACCCTATCTTCGAAGTAGTGCAAAAAAGGTGTGAATACCTGTTGGGTCGAGAGTTAGTTATTAGGAGTGATCAATGCAATCTCAAAGAGTTATTATTGCAAGTCATTCAAACCCTAGACCAACAATTTTACATTCGATAGTTGACCGAGCTTAAGTTCTGGATTGAATACAAGTCAAGGGCCTCAAATCATGCAGCTAATGCTTTATCACGACGTGACAACAATGGCCTAGCGGGGAAGTTTTCCGTATATGATCAGCCCATGCCACTCCTCCTAGAAGCTATAAGAACAGAGAATGTCACTCTTCCCAATATTTTACACCTACATACAGTGGTAACAACTAGAATTGCGCCGGTCCGTATTTCCCTCCACAAGGGTCTGCTATATTACATACATCGCATTTACATTAGCTCAGATTCCCCATTGCCTGAGAAGATTCTCAACGAGTTCCACAACACTCTAGTCGTAGGTCACCAGGGGGTGGAGCGTGCATTCTACCAAATTGCGACTATTTTCTATTGGCCTATCGTGCGCCACAAGGTTCGTCAATTTGTTGCATCTTGTGAAGTCTACCAAATCACAAAGTACTCAACTCAGAAACTCGTTGGCCTTCTCTAGCCGCTGCCAATAGCGGATAAAGTTTGGGACCTGGCCTCTTAAGGATTTTATAACATGGTTGTCGTCTTCACAAGGATTCATAGTTATTATGGTGGACGAGGACTAACTAAGCAAATACACTCACTTTGGAGCCCTTCCAATCGGGTTTGATGCTTGCGGCTTTCACGCCTCTTCATTGTCGTTGTGGGGAAACACCATGGCTTTTCATAGAGTATTATCTCTTATTTGGACTCATTTTTTATAAGCATATTCAGAAAGGAGTCGTTGCGCTTGAGTGGGACGTCGCTCAATCTTTTTATGGCATATCGCCCATAGATAGATGACCAGACAGAAGCTATTTATCACGGCCTTGAACAATACCTTCGTGCTTTCACTCATGAGAGGTCATCAAAATGGGTTGTGTTCCTTCCGTGGGTTGAATTTGCCTTGAACTGTAGCCATCACGAAGGGATTAGGATGTCCCCTTTTCAGGCTTTATACGAATGAGAACCTCTTATTTTGTTCCTCACACTTTTTGTTCCTGTTTGCGTATTGGAGGTTGAGGAAGCGCTACACGAGCGATTAGATTTATTGAATGATTTGAAGGCCCACCTGACTAAAATGCAACACCGTATGCATGGTCGAGCAAACTAGCACCGACGGTATGTTTTCTACATGATCGAGGACTTGGTGTTCTTGAAGCTCCAACCTTACCACCAACACTCCGCCGCATGCCCTCTCTCGGCTAAGCTAGTACATCGCTACAAGGATCCTTTTGAATTACTTGAGCGAGTGGGGGCGGTTGCATATCACTTGCGCTTACCCGAGGGATGTCATATTCACGATGTATTCCATGTCTCTTTGTTATGCCCATTTGTAAAACGTGCGGCCGATATCCCACTCCCGACTTTTCCATACCGTTTTTTCAAGGGGCGCCAAGTTTTCGTGCTCGTCCCCGCCATATAAAGTCGCACAGTTCTTGTGGACAGTAACCCTCAAGACCAATGGTTAGTTCGGTGGTTTAATGCGGTGGACGGAATTCACGTCGGAGCCGACCAAGGAACTATTGCGTTATTTTCTGAATATTTGCCTTGAGGACAACAATTTTAACCCCGAAGGGATTGATATTGATCCACCAAAGGTGCCCAGGATCGGACAAATAGACCAGGTCGTTCTCGAAGGAATATCAAGCCACCATGTCGATATCTGATTACGTTTAACATTATTTATTTATTTTTCTTCAATTGTGAATTAGAGCTGGGTTTTCTTAGGATAAAGATCATAAGTTCTTTCGACTGTTTCTTTTTCAGTTCTCCTCATTGCCTTTTTTGATCGACATGGTAGACAATTAGTTAGTTATGGTCGGGGATCCTTTCTTCTTATAAAAAGAGAGATTTAAACCTTTTCTCTTTAGCATTAATAATATTCCTTCCTTCCATCCTAATATTCCTTTTCTTCTAAACTCTAAACTCTCTCTTCCCCTCTTCTCGATTCTCTCTCTAGCCAAACGGCAAACGTGTGGCAATTGGCAAACGCTTGGGTTCGAGCTCTCACTAACTTGGCGTATCATAATGATTTGGAAAAATACTTTTACACTATGTTTAGTTCAAGAAATTTGGAAGAAAAAGAAAATAAAATGATTTTCCTTTAGTTTATTCGCCAAAACAGAAGGAATTTGGATTTTCATTCTCATAGTACATTTTGCCTTCTTATTTTCGTTTCTTTCCCCTTTTCTTTTCTTCTCTAACCAAATAAGAAAAATATTTTCTTTCTCATTTTCTTTTTCTTTCCCTATCAAATTCATTGAACCAGGTGTTAATGTACTATTTTTAATAATTTTTTACTAATATATTGTAAGAAATATTTTTGGGTGAAATTTGCACTAAATAGGACTAAACTATAAGTCATTTCCCAATTTAGGACTTAAAACTTTTTTATTCCTTAAGTAGGACTTAATATTGTCTAGAAAGAGAAATAATGTCCAGTAATGATGGACATTTAGTTGAATAATTACTAATTGATCATAACCAAAAGTCCTACACTAGAAAATAAAAACATATGATCATATATTAAGAAAGTCATTGTATTTTAGTCTTATTTAAATAAATTTCTCAGTCTTTGGTCAAGTACTAGAAAAGGAACGTAGGAGTACTCCGTATTTAAACCAATATTTTAAGAATTTTCTCCTCCTATGCAAGCTTTAAATCTGTTCTGACCGTTACACTTCTCTCTCTCTAGCATCGTGAATCAAAAGGAGCTGTCACTTGGATTCCCAACGTCGCATTCTGGTCACCAGTAAGTAAAGTACGCTCTCTTCTTCTTCCTGCAAGTGAGTAAAGTCTCACTTGATGAACTTTGTTTACTCGTATGATTTTGCTTGATGAAATGTCCTGTCGCCCATTTGCCCGTTTGATTTTTTGTCGCCCATTTCTGTTTATGTCAATTACTCTCTTTTTCGGTGTTGAAGTTCCATTTCTTACTTCATTTGTAGTTGCAGAATTTTTTATCGAGCAGTAAATATATATATAGTGTTCCATCTTTTTTGAAGCTTTGTAACTGCATTCCATCTTTAATTTTACTTCGATCTATGAACTAAAAATTCCTTATTGTTTCGAGATTCTTCCATAGTGATGAACGGTTGAGATTTAAGGGGAAAACAGTCCAAGAACTTGCGCAAAGCCCTAGTTCTCATTTGTGTTTTTTTATGTGCATTATTTGCTTTGGGAATATAATTTCAGATATTTATTGATTGTCTCAAACAGTTCGAATCTGTTTGAAGAGTGGTTGAAAACACATTCAAAAAATGGGCTGTGCGCCATCGAAGATTGATAGCCTAGAAGCAGTCCAGCTATGTAAAAATAGGAAGATGCTCATTGAACAAGCAGTTCAGTGTAGATCGCGGTTTGCTTCGGGCCACGTTGCCTATATTGAGTCCATGGGGAGAGTCTCGTCTGCTCTTTGTGACTACGTTGAAGGAGAAGGGTACAATGGCATCTTACTTGATGCATTCACAACACCAACTTTCACTCCTGTCAAGAAAATAAACTCTGGGTTCATCTCTCTAACCCCCAAATCCTATGCCGAGAGAGGGGAATTGGGATCCGATAAGAGTTGTGCTTTGAAGTTGAATTACTCAAAGTCAGGCGGCCTGAGTCCTTGTGTTACGGTGGAGGAGAAACCTCAATCACCTGAAGCTGTCAGGGTTGAGGCTTATTCCCCTGCCCATCGGTATGGGGTGGATGGCTTTTTCGCCATGCACTCTGTGCCAATGAGTTCTTCGTTTCCTCAATCCTCTCCTAATTTATCCTCAAGTCTAACCCAAAGCACCCATTGGGATTCGTTCTGGGACCCGTTCACGTCACTAGATTACTACGGTTACCCCGTGACAAGCGGCCTGGATCAGACCATTTTGGATGGAAATGATGGGGTAAGCAAAGTTCAAAAGGGAGAAATCATCCATGGTTTAGCAGAACATATTGGCTGTAAGGAAAATCTAAATGTAAAGACTAGTCAGCGCCCTAAAAGCTTCAATGAAGAAGACACTGATGCTGGAGATGTAAATGTCAATGACAGCGAGGGTCACGCAATCAAGGATAACATTGCCCCAGATTTTCAACTTGATGATGATAATAATAATAATAACAATACATCAGTGTCAAAGACTCAAATTGACAACCGGCTCGGTAGCAGACAACCCACAATGGCTGATTGTGAAGAAGCAAAGAAGCAAATTCCAGGATTTACAGTGTATGTCAATACAGGACCAACACACATGGAAGAAGCTGTTAAGGATCTTGATGCTCAGTTTAGAATTGCTTGTAATGCGGCTAAAGAGGTGTCAGCTATGTTGGATGCTACTAAGGCTCATAATTCATCAATCTCAAATGATTTTACATGTAAGCTTACAACTGTTTTTTCTTCTTTTTCGCGTTTGGAGTTTTATACTTGTTGGCAATTGTTGCAGTTGTAGCTTTTACTTTGTGTTTGATCATTATTTATACGTATGCAGTTTTTGTATTAAGACTAATAGACATTCCAGTTTTTGTACAAAGACTAATAGACATTCCAGTTTTTCTACAACCTTTTAAAACTGAAAAACCAATCATTCAAATCATCGGTAGTTTAGTAAGTTAGCCATGTTTTCAATAACAAAGTCTTCTTTAAACAATACCAGATTTTAACACTTACAAAATTTCTAAAGCTGATGAAATATTTTACTTTCATGCTTCATATGTAATGTGGACAAGTGCACTTGGAAACAAACTTTTTTCCAATTCCATAAAATCGGTGTAAGATGCTGTCTAGACACATAAATGAAGTATCATCAAGTTTCTTGTTTCAGGTTCTTTAGCCTCATGCTCTTGCACTGTGCTGAAACAATTGAAATTCAGTAACTGGTTTTCTGTTTTAAATTTCTTTTAAAGCAACAAAGCTGTTGAATCCAGTGTCCTTGCTGGGCTTTGGATCTTCAAGGACAAGTTCATCTAATTCTTTTGGTAAATCTGTTGATTATAGATGGCAATAATTATGCGAGCAACAGCGACTTATCTGATGACTCCAGGTTTTGTTATAGTCATCAGTCAACCTTGGACAAAATGCATCTCTGGGAGAAGAAACTTTACGAGGAAGTCAAAGTATGACTAATGCCCCCCTTCCCCTCCCCTTTTCTTTTAATTAGTGTGTGAAGAAAAAAGGAACAAAATGAGTCATATGAGCTTACATGAAGTCCTATATAGCATTTCATAATAAAAAAGTTTGAAGCATTTCAAAGGGTTATTGTTGTTGTAAAGGCATACCTTATGTATTCAATTGAAAGACTTTGCTATGGTTCAATATATATTTGAAAGAGATGTAAAGCATTTATAATGTTGCACAAAATGAAGTTGGCAATTTAGATTGTGACTGATAGTTTTTGTGTGTACTCAGGCAGGTGCACGTATGCGGTTAGCATATGAAAAGAAGTGCATACAACTCAAAAATCTGGAAGAGAACAAGGCTAGTCTTCCTTCTATTAATAGAACAAGATCAGCTATAGGGGATTTGGTAGCCCACATCAAAGTCTCAATGCACACTGTAGAAACTATTTCGAAAAGGATTGAGATTCTCAAGGATGAGGAGCTTCAACCTCAGCTTTTACAACTGATGCAAGGGTATGCAAAAATGCATTTTCTTTTCCAGTATATTATTGTTCCCCATTTAGAATCTCCTTGGCTACCATTGGTCAATCAAATCAATTTCCATTCTTCAATCTCCAGGCTAGGTAAAATGTGGAAGGTGATGGCAGACAGCCATCAATTGCAGAAACATATTCTTGAAGAAGCTAAGAATTCTGCAGCTAAGAGTTATTCCAGAGCACCCACCTCCTTTGAGCCACACCAGGTGGTTAACCTTGAGACTGAGCTAAGGAACTGGCGTGCCTGTTTCGAAACATGGATTGTTTCTCAACGGTCATACTTGCACGCCCTAACGGGGTGGCTTCTATGTTGTCTAAATGCAAATCCCACCACGCCGAAACAGTCGTTTTCTCCAGGCTCCAGGTTTGTGGCAGCTCAACCGGCGTTCAACATTTGTGTCCAATGGTCAAGGCTGCTGGACTCCATCAACGAAGACCCGGTGCTTGATGGAATAGACTTCTTCGTGGAAGGCCTTGTCTCTCTATGCCAGAAACATCTGAGAGGAGGAGGAGATTATTCTAATAGTAGTAGTGAAGCTGGGAAAGTTGATCATGTGGAGGAAGAAGAAGAAGAAGCATTCATTGGTGCTGCCAATAGAGTGGTTTGTTCAGGGATGTCTGTTTCGGTCGGTGCACTGACAGAGTTTGCAACTGTTTCAGCAGAAGGGTATGCTGATCTACTCAAGAAATGGGAGGAAAATAAGCAGTGTGAAGATAATACAGAGGGAGCGTAGTGTAACTCTGATCCTGGGATTGCTCCGTATTTAATCTATTTATTATCTGCTAGTAGTTTAAGTGAATGTAAATTACATGTTGACTGGCTTAATGGGGGGGGGGGGGGGTGCCTCATTGGAAGAAAACTGTTTTCTGTGTTAAAATTCATATGGTAATCAATTTTGGTCCTTGAGCAAAGGTGGGTTGGTTGAACTGTTGAAGTTGAGGGCAACTCAAGTAAGTTCTTTGGATGATTTCCCTCACATGAAAAAAACATATTTCTAAATTCCTGAAATGGAATATATTATGAAGTGTCTACGCTTGATTGCACCACACTATTCAGTTTATAAAAAAGTGTTTCAAAATGGTTTAAAAAAAGCTAATTACTACCTCCGTCCTTGAGTATTTTGTTCAGTTTTGATTTTTTTTCAATCAATCGTTTTCAACCTTTGACCTATAATTATATAAAATATGTATTGTATATTAATTAGATAAAATAATACTTCATATCTTGAAAATATTTGGTATAATAAATCTAATAAAATTATTTTTGTATTAACATCTAATATTATTTTCATTTAATTTTAAGTTAAAATTTACTACTCCCTCCGTCCCCCTGTATTTGTTTACATTTGACTTTTGGAACTGTTCATCTAAGCACTTTGACTCATCAAATTCTCTCATTGTGTAAGCCTAAATATAGTCATGTGTGATCTTGTTTGATTTGTCTTAACATATAGATTATTAATATTTAATTTTTATAATTTTTTAATATACAAATTACAAGATAAAATGCATTAAAGAATTGAATTGGATGGTGTGCAAAAATGAAAGTGGACAAATACAGAGGGACGGAGGGAGTAATTTTGATCGAAAAAATGGTCATTCATCAATACAGGCATTCATTTAAATAATGAGACCTTGAGATCATTGAGTGATCACAACAAGATCCCTTGTCAAAAACACAAATATATAGAAAATGTTTTTCTGTGCGAGTGCTTATTGGCTTATTACTGATAAGTAATTTTTAACTTATAAGTTGCTTATGAGATATTTTTCATGGAAGTAAAATGGCTTAAATAATAAATAAGTCATTTGAAAATATTTATAAATAGTGAGGGACAACTTTGTAAATAATTTGGTCAAAACGGAGAAATAAAAAAATTGGCTTAAAAATAAGTATATCGGTGATCTAGGGGGGTGCAGGGGGCTGGGGTGGGGTCAGGGTGAAATTGATGGGTCATGAGGGTTTAGGGAGGGAGATAGGGGGTAGGAATCACCAATTTTACGAACAGAGCACCTTAGGTATCCCAAAATTACTGGTGTCACGTATTGGTGTCATATTTGTTAGTTTAAGATTACAAGTTTCCAATATATATATATATATATATATATATATATATATATATATATATATATATATATATATATATATATATATATATATATATATATATCTGTGTGTGTGTGTATTACATAGTACATGAAAAGTTCTACTCCTTATAAAATAAGAGATGTCTTTATTTGTTCATATATTTTGTCTAATATTTTTCGAAATATTCAAATATATATTTTTTCGTGATACATATTTTCATAAATATTTATTCTTTTAGTTACAAAGTATATACTACTTTGAATAAAAAAACATTCATGCTTAGTTGGTGGATATCTTGACATGATATATAAGGGGACTAAGGTTAGAATCCTAGCGGTGGTATATATTTTCGCTCAATGTTTTAACAAAGGAAAAAAGAAAATAAAACTAGTTTGGCCAATACGACCGGTCGATTATTACCGGTTCACACTAGTTTGAACTGGTTCACAACACGATGCAGTTCAATGGACTGGACCGGGCTGGTTCGACCTCTGGTTTGCCGGTTCTCAGTGTGAACCGGCAAGCCCGGTCTAGTTTTCAAAACTATGGGCGGGCAACGACACTTGATGGCTGAAAATGCTGATTGATTGGAGTTGAGGCACTAAACTGCAGAGCAAGAAGACCAAGTTGAGGCGCTAAACCGTGGTTCATGATTCATACCGCGTACAAAGAAGGCAACAAATGAATTCAATAATTTTTTTACGTAGCCCTAAACAACGATATTTAGAGCTCTAATTTAAAAAAACCCCACCTAAAACGACGTCGTTTTACTAAGGGCGAAAAGAAAAAAGTCAAATTTCGAAGAAGATGATAGCTGGGTAGCAGCAATGCTGCACTCGAGGGCCTCGCTTCGAAAGGATCGTGTTGATTGCGTGCAGTTGTTGTGATCTTTAGAGAAGATTACAGTTGTCATTGCAATTGCGGAGGAAGACCAGGGCCTAGATTAAACCTTCCATGTTTATCTTCTTCATCGTGCATCCCTAATGGGGTACGTACCTACGAATAGGGGATGGATTCAATGTCAAAGGCACACTTAATTCACCAATATAATACCAAGCCACCATTGTCATCTTCTCAAGCTTTTACTCCTTTATTCATTACTTTTTTTCATTGTCAATTTGATCTAGCAATTCGGGTCAGATCATCAAGTGGACTTCATTTTCATCAAATTGGCCCTTCCATTGAGAGAATGCGCTTGAGACAAACCACGACGAACGTGGAGAACACAATAAAACCTAGGAGGATGAATCCTCCTGGTTCGAATGAATCTCAACCTTCGATAGAGGCTGGAGGGCCAGAAGCCCAAGAAATCGCGGGTGTTGGCTTTTGATCAGGTCCTGGACGACGGTTATTCATCTAGACATGAAGATCTGAGGACCCATATCTCATCTCGGCAACTTCTGGAGCTCGTTCTTATCCAAGGTAACGAAGGCGAGCGACATCTCCTAACCAGGGAGCTGAGAGAGAGGCGTAGGGGAACTATGGAAAACCCCGTTAGGGAACTAAAGAAGATTCGCGTGGATGCAAGGGATCCTTCGGTCCACAAATAAACTTTCCGTTGCACGTTACGATGTTTGACTAAAGTTCTTTTCAAATCATTTTATATGAAAAATGGTGTAAAATTTAAAAATTAAAATTACATATTAAAAAACTATATCAAAAGATCTACAAAACTAGAGGTGTCATGACTATATTATTTTATCAAATGGGTGACGAAAATAAGTTCACAAAGTGAATAAAGTTTGACCCTGTAAATAGTGAACGACAAGTTTATTTGTGGATGGAGGGAGTTTGTGTGTGTGTGTGTGTGTATATATATATATATATATATATATATATATATTCACACATATATACATACACGCACTCCCTCATTTATAAATACCTAGAGTAAATAATTTATAATATTTGACCAAAATTATACGGAGTATTAATTTACTAGAGTTATGTTACTAAGTTTAGAAATAAAATTACTAACATATTTTAAAACAATATTAAAAATTTTATAAACGAAGAGTTAATTTTATTTTTTTTCAAATAAATTGTCTAATATTAAAACATGCAAATGAAATCTTTGCATAATATGCATTTTGTAATAGTATCAATTATATCAGTGATTTTGAGTTTGAATCATAGCTATAATATTATATGTTTTAATGTTTAAAATGAAAAGAAATCTTTATACAATATCTTTTTTAAATACGGAATATTAAAAAATATTAAGTGAACTTGTAACACGAAAACACTCTAGGTTGGATGGTTTTGAACTTAACTTGATTTCTAAGAGACTTTGGGTTTGAATCCCCATGGGATATGTTTTTGGGAAAAAATCACAAAAAAAATATTGTCCGACCGGCCAGTTTTTACTGGTTCACAGCGGTTTGTAATGACTCGAAGCAGATTGCTGTCCAAGAGGCTGGATTGGACCGATAGGACCATCGCTTCTCCGGTTCACGGTCTGAACCGGCCGGTCCGGTCCAGTTCTTAACACTATGGACCCAATGATAAATCTCATTCTTACCGCCTAGAAAGTAGAAACTAGTACTAATACAAAATGGTACACTCCATTTTCTCAAAACTCAAAAGAGAGCTCATGGAGCATTACCATTAACCTGAAATGGAGATATATTTTTAAGAGCCAAAGCCTCTCCCGAAGTCAAGCGCTTCTATCCGGCATTCCTCTAGCGCCCCCCTAGTTCTTCCTCAACCTTCTTCCACCTCTCATCCTAGCAGCTCTGGTCACAAAGATTTAGCTTTATATTGTTCTTTGCTCTTTTATTTTAAGAATGGTTTGTTTCTGGTGTGCTTAGCTAGCCTCTTGTTTGTTGCTTTGTTTTTGTGGGTCTGCTGCTGCTTTTATCTTTGTCTTCCTTTATGGATGTATGTGTCTTGCTTTGTGCAAATTTGTAACTCTCCATAGACCACAAGTCTCTCTAGATTGCTCTAGGAACATTCTGTCTGCTGTTTCCTACGTTGAATGCTCTGAACTTGTAGCGGTTGATTTGGTTTGAAGGAAAATCCAGAAATTAACAAAAGTGTGCTCACGAGTCATGATAGCCTGGCGTCAAAAAACAATGTCAATAATTTCCAGAAAGTAGGTTACATAAATGTTTTTTAAGAGAAAGATTTACTTAGAGAAAAGAGTTCCAACCTAGCATGAGAAAAATAGGAAAATGCTTATGGTACACAACAGACAAAATTTTGTACTACAGTTAGAATTTTACTAAAATAGACAACTGTAAACTACATGGACAATTTTAAAACATACAAGATTTGGGTGCATAGTTCAAAACTTTCCGTGTTAGTGTGTGGTATACATGTAGCTAGCATTTCCTGAAGAAAATAAAAGTATGAATAATGTAACAAAGGAAATCTGCCAATGGCGTACGTAATGGCATGTGTAGAAACACAGAATGTATTTCACTTTGCTAGGCTAAAAATTAGCCAAGTATAAATGAAACTGATTAGCTAAACAAAAGGATCATAATGGAGCCTATTATTATCGATTATAAAAGTCATTCATAAATTAGTAGAAAACTTATTAAAGGATAAGAAAACTGAACAAATCTCGAAAAGAGCACATATCAACATATCATCATACCTGCCACGTTTGTGCAACAGACGAAGTGCCAATACTTGTGGCCTAGCAAAGGTAGACAATACATTTTGCTGTAAGTATAAATTTCCTACGAGGAACTCATGATGCTTTTTGCAAGTACATTTGCTTTACTGAACTCCCCCTTAGAACAATGCAACGCAATCAAAGAATAGAAAGCATCGAAGTTCTCCGGATGGAAGATAGTACTCCGATCTGAGCGCGAATCATTTTCAAAATCTGTTTCTAATTCCCCTTCGCTGCACGATTTTCTTTCCAAAACATTATTCTTGAATTCAATGGTCTCCAAAGCTTTCCTAGCATAAGGCTCATTTAGCCTTTCTGATATATTAAATGCAGTACATTCCCTCTCAAAATGAAAATGCATGCATCCAATTTTGTCAAGAATATTCACAGCCTCGCGGATGCTTCCTTGTTCACACAACAAAGAAATAATACTTTGTACAGACTCAGCTTCAGTTCCAGCATCCACTCTGTCAAGTATATTGCTCACATGTTCACTTTGAAGCATTTCTCTTAAAATGCTTCTAGATTCTTCCATCCTTCCCTTAGCACATAGCCCTCTAATCAAGTACATATAACCTAAATAATCAGGTAATATGTTTTTATCTTTAAATTCAGCAAAAAAACTAAGAGCTCCTTCCATGTCACCTTTCTGGCTGTATCCATTAATAACTGCACTGACTGTAAATTCATCTGGTTTGAAACCATTTGTTTCCACGTCACGGAGAAGCTCCACAGCTTTCTGTAACTCACCTAGTTTAATATACCCACTAATTATGGAGTTATAAATATGGATATTTATGGGAATGTTCTTGAGCAACATCTTCTCAAGCAACATAATGCAATCTTGTACAAGGCCAACTTTTGATAAAGTAGCAATGAGTGTCCCATATGTGATTTCTGAAGGATAAATATTAGTCTTCTCCAGGGAATCAAACAGCCGAAATGCGTCAAGAAGAAAACCTTGATGGCATAGCCCATTTATAATGCAGTTGTATGTGACAACACTAAGAGTAACACCCTTGCTCTTAGCAAAATCACAAAGATGTAGTGCCCGGAGAACTTGACCTCCTTTGCAAAGGCCATCAATCACAATTGTATAATCAACCGCGTCCATGGCTGGTAGACTATTTCCTGCTTCAGTTATAAGCCTATAAGCATCAATAACCTTGCCATATTTTGTCAGGGCCTTTAAAACTGCTACAGGAAACCCAACAGTGACTGAGTCCTTAGAAAGAAAGCTAATGGCATGATTTACATCACCCATGCACAAGAAATACACGATTATCTTGTTTACGTCGAGATTAAAAATTCCATACCTTTTTATGAAACTTGTCAAAATTTGGTGACTTAAGAAAAATTTTCCATCATGAAGAAGTGCTTTCAGAATTAGATAGTAAGACTTGCTTCTCACAGTTGATCCTCTTCTCTCTAATTCTACTAACCCATTGCATGCAGCCTGCGATGCACCCCTCTTGCATAGAAAAATTAATGCATCATTAGATATTGGACCAGATATATCATGAGCAACTTTTCCCAATCTTTGAACTAATTCTAAAACTCCTTCGGCACCTTTGTCTTGAAATATCGTCTTAATGACCATCATGTAAGATGTGGTGTTTAGGTCAAAATTTCTTTCTATCATTTCTATGAAAACCTCAACTGCCATTTCTACCAAACCCTTTTTCAATAGCCAATGTATAATGCAGTTGTGGCATACTGCTGAAGAAGTACATTTCGTCCGAGATTCATCAAATATCTCAAGTGCAAGATCTATCCGGTCAGCCTTGCAATATCCATAAATCATGGTGGAGTAAGTACCAACATCTGCCTCCAAACCTGAATCTTGCATTCCTTCATACACAGAACGGGCATCCTCAAGTAAACCCATCATAAACAATCCTTTAATCAACACATTGCACATGACAACATCTAGGCATACATCAGCTGCCTGCAGTCTCCTTCTGGTCTCTAATATCCCCATGAGATTCCCCTCTCGGATGTACCCATGTAACAATGTACTGTATGTAATAACATCACCTACTATGCCCTTAGACAGATCATCAGCATCACTTGTCCTTCCTGCTTTGCACAATCCATTGATAATGGCATTATATGTAACAACACCGGGCTTTACACCCTTCTTTTCCATTTCACCTAGCAGCTCAAAAGCACCGTGAAAATCACCTTCCCTACACACCCTATCAATAAGAATAACATAGGGAAACTCATCCATTTGAAACCCTTGATTTTCAACCAACTTGAGCACTGAAAATGCCTCATCCAATTTTCCCTTCATGCAAAATCCTTGCAAAACTGCAGTATAAGTGACCAAATTGGGATTTAAACCATCCTTTCTCATCTTGTACAAGAACCCTACTGCTTTCTCCACCAACCCTTCCTTTGAAAACCCATCTATAAGTATTGTATAACTGACTGTGTCCAATGTAATGTTTCCCTCAACCATTTTTGTGTATCTCTCTAGAGCATCCTGAACCCTTCCTTCCCTAAAGTACCCATACATCCAGTTACTGTAAAACACAACATCAGGGGCTAAGCCATCTATCCCCATCACTTCGACCAAACTCCAGACGTCACTAATTCTACCCAATCTACAGTATGCACTCATTACAGAAGTACAAGTGTAAACATTAGGCTTCAAAGAACCCGAGTTTACAGCATTATCATAGAATCTTACAGCAAGTTCAGGCTTGCCAAAGCATATAAAAGCACAAATTACAAAACTACACACAAAATTATCAAAAGGGTACTTCATTCTCTTATCACTCATCAGCTCTAACGCCTGAATAGCCCCATCGATCATTCCAAGAGAGCAAAGACGATAGAGCAACAGGTAAATAGTACTAGAAGAAGGCATAATACCGTCAATTCTCAAACAATACCGCAGAACAGAACACGCAATTTCAGGTTCTGTCACACAGAGGCCCTGAACTAGAGAATCCAAAATTTCAATTCGGTAGGAGTTGTCGGAACTTTTCACAATTTGGGCCTTCGCAGACAGAAGTGCTACTTCCATCTTTTTATCTTTGAGAAGCGCTCCATTGGGGATTCTCTGAGTTTGAGAATTCACTTTATGCTTGTTTGACAGAACTTGAGAGATCGATTGAAATATTGCACTAAACCCTTTGGTTCGAGAATGGAATAGAAGACATTGGTTCAAGAGAGTTGGGAGAGAAGAGTGACAGTGAGATTTCTGGAGTTTGAGTGCGGTGTAAAGCCTCTGAGCAGTCATGGGATTACATTTGAAATTGCGAAATGTTGGCCTGACTCTCATCATTTTATGTTCTGCTTGACTGCTTGAGCTTGTTTGATGAATTTTCTATTTTTGTAGGATAAAATTATTTGTACTCCAAAATTTGTATCATATTTTGTATATCGCAGAGATGTACTAACATTTTGTATTGGTGCAATGCTAATTTTTGTTAATGTACCAACGCTTTGTGTCAATTTAAATTTTTATTAACGCACCAACATTTTGTGTCAGTGTGAAACATCAAA
>OOIL02000252.1:0-7500 GCA_900332095.2 Cuscuta campestris | reverse complement strand
AAAAAAAAAACTTTTGTGAAGTGAACACAGTGGAGAAGAATAAGATTTAGAATCCCATCATTCTCCAATCAATTTATATATACAAAAAAGAACACCAAACGTAATGATGGAGTCCCACTTTCGCAATTCGTAAGATTTAGCAGCTCCATTTTCTCCTTGCATTGTTGCAGAGTTAAAAATTCTAAAATCAATTGTGAATTCATGACAGTTGTAATGAGAGTGAAGTTAAGAAAGTTAACGGCATAAGGGTAGATTGGGAATGAAAAAGTAGTGTACCATCTATAAAGCATGAATGTACTTTTTTGGATGGAAAAAGTACAAAAAATTATGGGGTGCCTAACTTTCTTTGGCATGTTATGTATTAGAAAGATATATGTAAGGGCACGATAGAAACAGCAACGAGTATGATTAGATTCTAACTTCAAAAAACAAAAATCTATATACATGTCTGCTGACTGTTGGCACTGTATAGTGAGTGGATAATGAGAAAAACACACTCTAATGCATCATGGACTCGCACTTAATGGCAGAAACTCCATATCTGAAACCCCAAAAAATTATGTTAACAATCAAAACCTTATAAATAACACAACAGGACTAAAGATGTGTTTATAATTGAATCTCCCAGAAAAAAAGTGTTGCCACCAGATATACCTATCTTCGTGTGCATCTTTTTCTGCCAAAGGTTTCACTGAATGGCATATCTGGAACAGGGATCAACTTCCCAAGAGCAGCTAGGGGCCAGCTGTTTCACCAAAATCCAGATTTAGAAATGGTATAAAACATTGCGAAAATATGCCGACAAATAATCCCAGAAGTATTAACAGTAAATTGCAAATAGCATGAGGATGATGTATATACAGAACGTCACTGAAGATCACACAACTAACCTGATAAATCCAATTGCGACCGAAACAAGCCATAATTTCCAACTGAGTCTAACTGTTGAAGTAAACTTTCCAAGAAACATGATAATGATAACCTGAGAAGGGAAGAAGATGTCATTCATTAATTATGATAACCTGTAAAAGGAAGAAACATATCATGCATTGATAATCGTGCAATGATTAAACGTCAAAGAGGGCAATCACCTGAAGCACAAGAGTGAGGCTCACAATGAACACAAATAAACGGTTCCTATGAACACCTTTGAAAACATTGATCTCATCAGGTTTTCGAGCATTGAATTCATTGAATATCTACACAATTGATCATGCATGATTAAGAACCATTCTATTCAACAGGGTCAACAAATACATATCAATAGAAAATAAGATCTATACACAAATAAAAAGGTTCATGAAAAAGCAAATTTGCATTTGCAAATAGCATGGCAATAACAATAACGAATAGAGAACTTGAAGAACTGAAGTAGAAACCAACTAAGCAGAAATATCTTCTAGTCACTTATGTTACTCTATATTAAATAGTAAAACTTATTGTAACATCATCAGATATTCATAAGCAACATAATCGAATATGCATAAGGATAATATGACTGTCACAATCACTGAAAAGTGACATGATTTGACATCGAAAAAGCAACCGCTCTCTTATATCCTCCTGAACATCAAACGCACTCCCCAACCACCGCTTCTGAGCCCTTGCATAGTTATTACAGGTGAGAGCATAGTTGTTATGGCGGCTAGGTGAGTCTAGGCATTAGGGTACCTTCCAATCGCCTAAGCGATTAGGCACCCGCCTAGGCGTCCTCTAGGCGAGTGGGCTATGACAACTTTATTATTTTATAGGTATTAATATAAAAGCATATAATAAGAAATAAATAATTAAAGAGTACATATGTACCCAAAAAAAGAGAATATTCTGAAATATATGAATGAATGTTGTTTTTTGAAAAATTAAAATTTTAAATTATATTAAAAAAAATAGGTATATATTTTTACACAAGTTAGTAAGTTAGTGGGCTTTTTAAACTTTTTTAGAGTGAAATCAAATTTGGGCCCGATACTCTTTTAATAAAGAGCTACACTTAATCAGTGCAAAGGCCCACTGCTCTTTTAATAAACTCAGCCCAAATTAGTTAACCTAAATAACTATGGAGAGTTGAGGTTTTAGACTTGCAAGCTGCTGGATCTCGCGAGTCGCGACACTGAATCAGCATCAGCGAGGAAGGTAAAGTTGATCTTCCTCCAATTGTAAGTCTCTCTCCCTTTCGTCTTCTTCGGATTTTCTTCTCCTCCTTCGTGCTCTCTCAGGCTTCTTTCAGTCATCTTCTTCTCCTGTGTTTCCTCAAAAAAAGCTAGGCGAGCAGTATGGCTTCCATATAACCTCGCCCAGACGCCTAAGTGTTGCCTAGGCGACGCCTTGATAACTATGGGTGATAGCATGGTCCCCTAAGGCAAGTGAGGCAGAGAGGCAAGGGGTGTATTGCCTGAACAAGCTCAGGCTAGGAATTACCCAGAGGTGAAGAGCCTCGAGCCCCTTGGTCACCTCTTCTCCGGGAAAGAGGCAGCAGACTTGGGCTGCGTTCTGTTCAACTTACTTTTTCTGCTTATTACTTACTCTTATTATAATCATAGATCAGAAAAGATCGGAAACAGCTTTAGTTATAACAACAAATCAGATCAGATAAAACCAGACCAGATCTGATCAAATCTTTAGAAAATTAAATTAGATTAGATCAAGTGAACGGAACGCAACCTTAGTCACCTAAGCAGTCCTCTCATCATCCCAACCTCAACATATGGGCTTACTAATTATATAATAGGCTTGGATATTGACTTAATATTCAAAATTAAAAAAAACTTATAAAATAACCATTATCATTTGGTAATATACTCCCTCTGTCCAGAAAAAGATTCTACACTTCCTTTATTGTTTGTCCAAACTAAGTTCGACTTTCCTTTTAAAGAAACAATAATATGGTTCACATCATTTCTCTTTCCTGTATGTAACTCACAACTATTCAATTTCACTTTTCTTAATAACTACAACTGTGCTCGATCAAATCTGGAAACTTAATTCGGGACGGAGGGAAGAAGTATTCGTTCCTGTTATTATTAGTAATAATATCCTGTAGTATAGATACTTTATTTTAGTTAATATTACTAATATCAATACTGTAATGACTAGAACTCTATTTAAGACTCGCCATGATTATTGTGAGTATTAAAAATAGAGGTTTACCTTTATCAATAATACAAATAATTGCAACACTAAATAGACTTTGGCAAGGTGAAGTCTCTCTAGGGTTTCTGTCACTCACGCCACTCTACCAAATCCTGGCTACACCCATAACAGTGTCACACTTCCTCATGACCCAAAGATAGCGGTATGGAGGGAGTAGTATTCAGCATGCTACTAATAGTAGGAAATTAATAATCCTGATTTAAACTTTGACATTTACGACATGTTGAGGATAGTTACTGCACTAATGTGTGAGTGTCATTTTTTCAAAGTATTTTGCCCCATTCATCTTTCAGACGCAGGACACTTGCCTTTAATAACCATACTCGGTTTTTGTTGTCCTTGTCATTGTGATCAACAAGCACATCCAAAATAACACAATATAAGACATCATAAAAAGAAAACACAATAATGGATTAAAATTTAAAATAGCATCACTAGTTCCAAGCATGTTTTCCTCTGTAATTTATTCCACTGATAATATACCTGGCAGAGGACAAATGAGTTGAAAATCACTGTATTCTTCACGTTATCAGCTTGGTCTCTGTTAGCATCCTCCAATTTCAAAATACCTTTACCGCGGAAGTTGAGAACCAACAAAACAGTAACTTGGTACAAGGCCTGTACATTGTATTAATGCCATCATATATCAGTCAAGAAAAGCAGTACAAAAACTAAAAATAAAACAGTCTGAATAGAGTTGCTTTTTAAAGACACTACATAACTGAAAAACGGTACCTGAATTACAAGATTCCTCCACATGATATTTGTTATGAGTGGCTCCCTGAAATTTCAAAAGATTTTATTTGGCGGATCAAAAAGCAAACAACTAGGCATTATGGATACACTTGCAAAGATGACATTATTAAAAACAGAGGAAGCAATCGTAGCTTATACACAGGAATTATGACATGGTATTCCTAGAACAATAGGAATCAGGTTTCCAAAAGTTTATGTAAGCACTTCTGCGTTATCCCGATTAAGGTTGTGCTCAGCTAATGAGTTTCATTAGCAGTTAGTAATTGATATTTGAATACATTAGTAAATTAGGTGTTCAAACATTATGCTACATCCATCAAACTTTATCACTCATACAATGCTTAGCGTTTAATTCAGTGTTTGACAAAAATATTTTCTAAGAACCCAAATGTCTCCACTCCCCGCCATGAAATTCGAAACGTTAGTGCTATTTATGTTCTTGTCCAAACGGCCTAATTCTCTCAAAGGCGCTAGAATCTCCTTGAACACCTAGTTGTAATTTAGGCTTGGACCCCACGAAATTCAAATTCAATGACATATAAACTTCTAGTAGTCACTGACCAGATACTAAGGCAAAGATTAGTGCTTAATGCCTAGCATTTTTAAAACATTGGCTCTAAGTACCATTATTATTCCATGGCCATGTAATGTAGCAAGTTCACGACACAACCCAACAATCCACGGAATAGTGGATAGAAGAAAACTATATCATGCTTATAGTCTCTTAGAAATAATAATCTACACAAGCCATCCATGATAAATCAAAAGACAATATTGACAAAAATAAGAACGAAAACATAAAGATTGTTGATTTTCTAGTGTGGTTGCACATCACCAAATGCATTATTTTTTTCCAAAAGAGGAAGGGTTTATATGTGCCCAACACAACAGTCCACAAAATAGTGAATGCAAGAACAACTATATCACACATATGGTCTCACAAATAATTATTCGTATAATAATCCAACTTAGGTACAATACCCTACTGCGACCCTCAAACTTAACTAGCTTATTAGCATTGAAAAATAATGAGAAAAAGAATCCAAAAAACTCAACATAGATGTCTAACCTTCGTCCGACAGGAGGTCTTTCCATTAAATGATCAGTGGGTGGCTCTGTGGCAAGAGCAAGTGCGCCTAGGGTGTCCATGATAAGATTTACCCATAGAAGCTGCGTGGATATAACGACAAAATGGTAAGACACTAAATTTTGATGTGAGAAAATATGTACAATCCTCTGCTAAAAAGAGAGCATAGTATGAAAACTAATTGCATCCAAAAGTCATATTTGAATTTTGAACAAAAGAAGCAAGTTTTCATTACAAAAACAGCAACAAAGCCTTATACCCAAGTAACTTCGGGTAGGCTACATGAACCAAGGGAAGAGAGAGAAGCACCTGCGGTCATAGTTTTTGATACCTCGTGTATTTAAAGAAAGTGTCCCAAACATATTGAGTTTTAAATTTACATTAACGTAGAAATAAATATAAAAGAATAATTACTCCCTACCATTAAAAGTCCACATTGATGAGTGTAAAACTATTAAATTTTGGTAAGGCACAACTGTTAACAAAACACTAAATATATAAATTTTATCTTCTATTTCTACGCCAACACTAAAATATATTAAAACGAAATAAATCCAGTAAATCATCGTAAACTGAAACGTCTTTTATTTTAAGATGGACCAAGTAATCACAAACCTGTACTGCAGTTAGTGGCACATCACCAACAGATACCGCTGCAACCACATTAATGATAAGAGCTGCAACATTTACAGTCAGCTGAAATTGTATGAATTTCTGAATATTGGCATACACAGATCTACCCCATCGAACAACCTACATTTCATGATGAAGCAGGTTAAGAACATAATCTTGTCATGAAAACTAAAACAGTATTAGTAAATAAATAAGTTCAGACAAAAAATTTATTTTATAGTAAAATGTGACTATATTAGTTGCTAAAAAGGAAAACTCATGAAAAACATAGTTGCATATTTCTTGTATCACCAAGTAACAAACAAAACAACATTTATTTGTTGTGACGAACCCTACCACGGGGAAATTTGTAGAGCAAAGCAACATATACTTTGGGGCTCCACAAGTGTCAAGGCTTGTGAAAAGGTGTCAGGCAAAGAAAGGGAAAAGATACCGAATTATATGAATACAAAAAAAAAACAGCAGAACAAATTGTGATGGAGAAAGTTCAACAACATCGTTTACGTGAGAACACATGGAATATGGTGATAAGATAGTGAGGGGGTGCATTAAAAATTCAAAAGATAAACAAAAAGGGGCCATTGGATGTCTGTTAACCATAGTGTACAGCCCACTGCAAAAAGGATGAAAAAGCAAAAAGACCTTGACGATGAAGGGTTGAAAGAGTTGAGGAGCCACAAGTTCTACAATATGAAGATGGAAGTATGATGCTAGTGTTCCTTTTAATGTTGCTAATTATGAAAGCTTCCAATAGACTATAGATGCAATTGACAATCATGGCCCAAGAATGAATGTTCCATCACTTCATGAAGTTAGAGCTTAGAGTTCCTTTGCTCAAAAAAGAGGTTGAGCTTGTGGATGAAGCAATGGAAGATCATAGAGAAGCATGGGTAAAGAACAGTTGTTCTATCAAGTCTGGTGGATGGAAAGACAATAGAGAAAGGACATTGGTTAATTTTTTAGTTAAATTCCCCAAGGGAAGCAAAATCCGCTAATGCTTCCAAGCATTCCAAGACTGGGGAAAAGATCTTTGAATTACTAAGTGAATTTCTAAAAACAGTTGAACCGCAAAATGTGACACAAGTAGTCAGAGAGAACGCCACGAGCATGAAGATGGCAGGTAAGAATAATTATGTGGAATAAGAATTCATATTTTATACACTCTAGTGTAATATTGACTTGTGTATTTCTTATCAGTTAATTTGTAGGAGAGCTTTAAGTGGCGAACTATCCTCAATTGAATAGGACCCTTTTTCTCGCTCATTATTTAGACTAGATGCAAGAGGATGCCTTTAAAGAGAAAGATGTCGACTTAGTGTACAAAAAAAGCTGTGAAATGGGATAGTTATATCTACTCCCGCTCAGATTTAACAAACTTGATGAGTAAGTTCTACTAAATTAGATTTGGTTAGACCTGGTGTAACTCATTTTTCCACAGTTACCCTTACTCTGGGAAGGATTCATACATTGAAGAAAGAGTTAAGAACTCTCTTTCTTTCATAGGCTTGGGAAATAACAATTGGGTGAAGAAACAAAAATATGAACAAACTTGCAATCCTTAAAGGTTGCTCCTCCTAAGTTCTTATGCTAGTTGGTGGTGAAAGGTGAAACCAAACCCACAATGGTGACTATGTATGAGGCAATGGATAGACAAAGGAGGCCATAACAAACAATTTTTGTTATACCCGAGCCTAGCCCCATGAAACTCTCACTCACGCCTTACACTATCATAAGAACCAAAGGACTTATATTCAAATATTATGATCCATTTTAGTTGAATTCAAATGGTCCTTAAACCCGAAAGGCCAAAACAACCTCCGTTTGACCCGAGGGTTCTGTGGTCTACTCCCATTTCAGTCCAAACCATCCCAAAA
>OOIL02000242.1:997959-1053340 GCA_900332095.2 Cuscuta campestris | reverse complement strand
GGGAAGCCAATAATTCTACAATTTGTAGTTGGATTTTTAACAGTGTTGAAGAAACAATTCAACCCAGTATTGCTTCCCATACTGTGGTTCATGAATTGTGGACCGATTTGAAGGCACGTTATAGTACGGTAAATGAGCCTCACATTTACCAACTTGAAAACGAGCTTCAAAATCTTCGTCAAAAAGGCCAAACTGTGGTGGTCTATTATAATCAATTTGTTACTATTTGGAATAAATTATATGGCATGGAGGATCCAACTTGCGGTTGCAAGTGTGAAGCAGCGGCGTTGTTGAAGGATCGGGCGGAAAAATCAAAAACTCGGAAGTTTTTGTTGGGTTTGGATGATGAGCAGTTTGGTAGCATTCGTGGTCAAATTCTTGGAACTCAACCATTGGTGGATCTTAATAAGGCATTCTATTTGATTACTCAAGAGGAACGACATAAAAGTGTGGTTCGTGCTCGTGACGATCACATGGATGCTTTGGCATTTGCGGCCCCACGGACGACACCAAACCCGTATCAATGCACTCATTGCGGAAAATCGGGACATACGGTTGACAGGTGTTATATGATCTATGGCTTTCCGAATACCGGAAGAGGGCGTGGTCGACATTCTTTTGGTCGAGGGGAGGTCGCGGCGGTAACCGTGGTGGCCGGACAGCTTCCCAGACAGCGCCCACTGCCGTGGGTACTGCCGCCGGCCAGCATGGCAGCAACACAGGACCTTCGGCCCATGCAGCGGCTGAAGCACCGCCATCCCTCTCCGCTTTATCACCTAATCAAGTTGCCCGGTTATTTTCTATGCTAGAATCACCGCCCTCTACTTCCGACCGTTTGCAAGGTACGTCCAATGTTTCCTCATGTGAATGGTTAATAGACAGCGGGGCATCACATCATATGACAGGGGTTTTCTCAAATTTGACGGATATAAAATCCGTGCCTCCTTGTACTATTAGCCTACCGGACGGAGCTCGAGTTGTGGCTAACTCGTGTGGGCGCGTGCAAGTATCCCCAGCTTTGATTCTCCATGATGTGCTTTATGTGCCTAATTTAAAATGCAATCTTATCTCTGTGAGTTGTCTTGTCAACTCTCATAATTGTCATGTTTTCTTTGATGACCAATGTTGTGTGATACAGGACCGAACTTCGAAGACGCAGATTGGACGATGTGAAGTGCGCAATGGAGTTTATGTCTTTCCTTCTTTCGCCCGGGCATCCAAAGTCGAATCAGTTTCTCTTTTGCATCAGCGTCTTGGTCACCCGTCACCTCAAGTTTTGTCCTTGCCTCCTTTTAATAAAACTGCAGTTGAAATTAAAAATTTTCAGTCATGCGACATTTGTTTCTTTTCAAAGCAAACTCGTTCTAGTTTTTCGTCAAGTCTTAATAAAGCTGATGCCTTGTTTGATTTAATTCACTGTGATTTGTGGGGGCCATATTCTCCATGTTTGTCTACTGGTTCTCATTATTTTCTTACCATTGTTGATGATATTTTGGTTGCAGACAATAATTCCTCTTTATGCACCTCTTTTAAACAATATTTGGACAGGTGTTTCCAACTCAAAGATTTGGGTCCGGTCAAATATTTTTTGGGGATTGAATGTGCCCGTTCTGCATCGGGTATGGTTTTGTGTCAGCGAAAGTATGCACTGGAGATTTTACAGGAGGCCGGTCTGTTGGGTTGTAAGCCGGCTGCCACGCCGTTACCCACGACGCACAAACTGGGCACGTCGACCGCAGCCGTGCTCCATGACCCGAGGCGGTACCGCCGACTTGTGGGTCGTTTGATTTATCTCACTATTACTCGGCCGGATATTTGTTATGCTGTCCATGTTTTATCTCAGTTTATGCAGGCTCCTACTCTCGATCACATGAACGCAGCTATGCGTGTTCTTCGTTACATCAAAGGCCATCCGGGTCAGGGTATTTTTCCCAGTGCTAACAGCAATTTACAAATCTCTGCCTATTGTGATTCTGATTGGGCTAGCTGTCCCATGTCCCGTCGGTCTGTTAGCGGATATTTCATTATGTTAGGGACTTCTCCGGTATCCTGGAAGACGAAGAAGCAAACCACTGTTGCCAGATCGTCTGCAGAGGCGGAATACAGGGCTATGGCAAATGCTTGTGTGGAGGTCCGTTGGATGCGAGGGATTCTCCTTGCCTTGGGAGTTCCTATTTTATATCCTCCCCGATTATATTGTGACAATCAGTCAGCTTTGTATATTGCAGCTAATCCTGTTTTCCATGAACGAATGAAGCATGTGGATGTTGATTGTCACACCGTTCGAGAAAGTGTCCAGCGACATGAGGTGTCGACAAGATATGTCCCCACTCGGTACCAGTTGGCCGATATTTTCACTAAGCCGTTGGGCAAGCCTAGTTTTGATTTTTTGTTGTGCAAGTTGGGCATTCAAGATCTTCATGCGCCAACTTGAGGGGGAGTGTTAGCGGATATTTGTATTTAATTGTATTTTTGTATTGGGCCTCGTGTAACCCTAGCCCGTCTCGTGTAAACTTGTATATATACGGTCTTGGTTGTTTAATGAAAACAGATCAGTTTTACTCTAAATTTTTACATTGTGTGTATATATAAATATATATATATATCAATTACTTCTCTATATTGTTCCATTGTCACGGCTGTTCACCTTGGAGATCTGATGCCATTGTGAGTACGATCAAGTGTGGACGATACTTGTTATGATCAAGGTTGCTAAACAATTAGTACTATATATTTTACCACTATATATATAATTAATGTGATTAATTCAAAACGTTTTTTAGTACAGTAGATAATTGGCATGCAATTGCAATGTGAAGTCTAATAATTATTCACATAGGGAGTACGTATTTACAAACATGCCAAATTATTAGGAGCACACATTTATATTGGTGCATAGCACGCGGATGTATACGTAAAAAGAGTCGTGATATATATGCCACGATGATATAAAATGAGAAAATGACCATTACAATGAACAAGACACCTAGTAGTATGTATATATAAGATGCCAGGGTAGGGACTAGGGACTAGCCTCGTTCAGTTTATCACGTCACGTAAACGTTTTTATTCTTCCGTTAAACACATTGAACTGCTTCTCTATGATCGTCATCGTCATGAGCATCAAGTCTAGGTTTATAAGCAATACTATTGGAAGACTTATTGGTTGAGGTGAATTCTTTATTAATGTCGTCCTCCTTTGATTGGCCGCTTGTTGTTGTGTCTTTACTTTTACCCCATACCACTAGGTATAGCCCAACAATAATAACCGTGGCTCCCAAAACCCTACACATGCAGTTTTGCAAAGTAAACCAAATCAATATCTCTACAAACAAAGATCTAAATTTATATATAAGGGTCTCCGGTGTAACACTTTGACGATTAAATAAACTTCCATATACATATGAACATGGAATACTTACTTTCCGATATCCAACTGCTCGCCGAAGAGGATGGCGCCAACGCTTGCGACGATAATCATACCTAGTGGATTAAATGTGGTGACGAAAAAAGGCCCCTTCTTAGCCATGATCATTCCTGACACATAGTAAACCACTCCCGAACACACTATTCCCTGCAAATATACAATAATATTGGTTATACATCATACTCCGTATATGTATATAACCAACATTTGTATATTGTTTATATTTTATCACATACGTACGTTGTAGAAGTAAGCGAGCAGTGTGGTGTCCCAGCGTAGAGACCAAATGGAGTAATTTCCATGCTCAACCACAAGGGTTAAAACCAGATTCAGTAATGCCCCAGTCATGCAAATTAGGGCTGTCAGCGACATACAAGCTGGGTACGATTTCAACGTGATTGCCTGCATGCATGCATTCATATATAAACGTCAAATAATTTTTCCAAATTGATCAATATGTACGTGTTGTAATTACTAAATTAATTACTCGTAATTACCTGAAGAATGAAAAAACAGGACCAGCAAAACATGCCGGCGGCGATCATGGCTGCACCTTTGAGATGGTCATGGTACTGTTGGGTGGTGGTGCTGGTGGTCGCAGCAGCTGCTGGGTGGCTTTGGTGATGTGGCGGTGGCGGCGTGGTGGTGTGTTTGGTCCATGGGAGTTCAATGATGTGGCCTTTCACGAGTGTCATTATCATTGCACCACCAATGGTTAGTGCTGTCCCGGCGATCTTTCCTTGGCTGTGCAACTGCTTCACCTTCACCTCTTCAAGCCTGAAATAATTTATTCAACCACCCACCTTTTTTTAGTTTTCGTTCTTTTTCCTATTTAATTCTTTGTCCTATTCAGTGTTTATTTCCCTTTTGGTTTTGCTTTTATTTTGATTTGCTTTGGTCTTTTTAATGGTTCTACAGAAGGGAAAGAGAAGAGAGATTGGTGAGATGCTAATTTGGCAACGGGAAAAGTACACTGTTCATAGTTACTAGTCATTATTCAAGCATATGTCCAGGCCAGCACTACAGGATATTGTTCGAACTAAATATTCACCACTGGACATTTTTTTCATCATTAGATATTATTCAAGTATTATTTAGGAACTAAAAAAATTTAAGTACTACATTTAGAAAAAACATTTGTTTTATTACTATTTAGTACAAATATAATACTCTCTCAGTTCCAAAAATTTCTTTCTTTGTTTTTTTGTCCCAAAAAACTAGCCCTTTTCGATTAAAAAGTCATTCCTTATCTCTATTAGTTTTCTTAAAATATCTATTATATCATACCTTTTTTTATTAATAATCTACCATCACATGCTATTTTTACATATCATGTTAAAAATATTTTTAGATAATCAACACAAATTATCTTAATCTTAAATTTTCTAAAAGTTAAATTAAGAAAATCTCTACGGCCCCGTTTGGTATACGGAATTCAAACTATGGAATTGGAATTGAGGACTTAAATTCCAAATTTGGTGTTTGGTACCACAAAAATTATGTGAATTTGGAATTGATAGTGCAAAAAAAGAATTAGAATTGGCAGAATTCAATTCCAATTCCGTCAATTTCATATACCAAACGGACCTTAGAGAGAGGGAGTATGTACATAATTAATAACGTGATTGAATTGGAATGGTAGGTAGGTAGGTAGGTGGGGCAGGTACCTGAGAATCCAAGCCAAGAGGAAGGTGATGGCAGGAACAAGATTGCACATTGCAGTTGCGAATGTTGCGGTTGTATACCTCATCCCTGCGTAGTACACATTTTGATCCACCACCGGTCTGCCACCCACGTCCACAACTTTATTGCACATTCTTTACTTTAATTTATACACTTATGACAGAATCATACTCCATAATAATAATAACAAGAGTAATCTTATTCATTTCTCTTAAAATACAATTTTCATTGTTCATTGTTAAAGATTAACTACAAAATATATACTACTCCCTCCGTTCCCCAAAAGAGTTCCTCTTTGGGGGAAAATAAAGAAGTGTTAAATTGTAGTTGAATTTCCAATTTTGCCCTTGATGTGATGAGTAAAAGTAAGATGTGATAATTTAGTTGTTAGTAAAAAAAAGTATGATGTGATAGGTAGGGTATGAAAAAGTAGGGGTAAAAGTGGTTTTTTTATAGAAAAGGGAAGTGTTTTAAGGAAAACAAAAAAAAATGAAAGAGGAAAGGTTTTAAGAAACGGAGGGAGTAGTACTTCTTACTTAATTAAATTTGCCGAAAGTAAAAACTAGAAGTTTTTTTTGGGAAGCAGAGGGAGTATGTGCTAAGACAAAGTTAAAAAAAAAGCTTACTCCAACAATGCTAGTAGCATTATCCTCAAGAAGATGTTGATGCTCATCTTTGGTCTTATTTTCCTACATATTTTCATCCCCACAAAAAATATAGATCCAATAAATAGAACATTAACATGATTTAAAAAAAATTAATTATTAGAGAACAAGACCTTATTATGATAAATCTATAGAAAGCTTCATTCTAAAACTAATTGACAATTGGAAGAGTAACCCATGAACGTAACAGAACGTTAAATACGCTCATGGTCCCTTAAAAATTTTCTCCTTTTTTTCATCCGTCCCTAAAAGAATATCTAATTTTATAAAAAAATCATTTTTATCCCTATTAGTTTTTAACTTACCTATCACATTACATCTATTCAATACTATTCTTAATATTTACTCATCACATCAAAAAATATTTTTAGAAATTCAACACCAAAATATACTCTCTTTAAATCTTTTTAAAATTAAAATTTCCCATATTTTCAGGGAGAGAGAATACTAGGCATTTTTCATCAATCTTTTCGATGTGGAAACACTCCAACTGCAATCACAATTTTGAATTTTAATTTTGGTTTATTACGGTCCTTAACATGGCATGTAGGGGGGGCATAATGCGTACCTTTCAAATAGAATGGCAAAGGGAGCAAAGACGACGGCGGCAATGAGATTGCGGTAGAAAGCAAAGGTGAAATGGTTCATCCCATGGTTGAGTGCCGCTTTTGAGATGATATAATTGGCGGCGTAGCATACTTGCAACACCACCACCCCAACATATGCCATTATTATTCCTCCATCCTTCTTAACCATCATCATATATATTTATCGTTAATTACTATACATGTGTATTAATCACGTACTCGATCGTTTACGTACGAGTAGTCGTCCAGTGCTAGCTTAATTGCTCGAAATAATATAATAATGGTTGTGTGTGTATATATAGGGCTAGCTAGCTAATGGCATTGGTGTGGGATGGGGTGCTCCCCATAGTTACGTTTACAAAAGGAACATCATATAGGGGTATTATTAAAAGTTACTACTTCCTCTGTCTCAAATTGAATTGCATGTTTATTATTCACAAAGTCAAACTTCATTCATTTCCTTTCTTATTTTCGTTAGTCGATCGTTTGATAAAATAAAATAGTCATGTCAACAACACTAGTTTTATACTCCCTCCGTCCCATGAAACATGGAAGTTTTTCTTTTTAGGAGGGATATAAGGAGAGTGTATTTTGGTATTGAATTTCCGAAAATGTCCTTTGATGTGATGGGTAAAAGTATGATTTGATGGATATATTATTAGTAAAAAGGTATGATGTGATAGTTAGGGTATGAAAAAGTAAGGGGTAAAAGTTACTTTTTAATAGAAATGAGAAGTGTTTTGTGGGACGGATAAAAAAAGAAAGGAGAAATGTTTTATGGGACAGAGGGAGTATATCTTATGATGTACTTTAAGAATATGTAATTTTTATTTTTTCACCATTTTTCAAGCCCCAAGGGAGGTGGAAGCATTGGCTCTTTGTGCGTTATTAGATTGTGAATAGTATGAATACATATTACCTTGTAGCAGCGTCAAGAGCATTCAAAAAAATAAAATAAAAGAGTAAAATTGTAAAGTAACCTCAAAGCTAAGCTAAGTTTGATGTAATTTTGTATCTCTAACGTTAATAACGTAGTAATTAACGTTAAATTTTTTTTGAGTAAATTTCTAAAATGTTACGGAGTACTTAATAACTACTCCTTATATATGTTTTTCTAAATTAGTCCCTAAAATTATCAAAATAATACTTGTTAATTGAGAAAAATACTCAGTTCGATCTATCTTCCGACTAACGGCTGTTAAAACAACGTTAAATCTTATTACTACTTTTCCAGAATTGAACTTTCTAACTAGGTGTGTTTCTCAAATTAGTCCATTTTCAAAATAAAAATATACTCCCTCCGTTCCACAAAACCCTTCCGGTTTTGACTTGGGAGAAAAATAAAGAAAGTGTAATTTTGATTGACTTTCCAATTTTGCCCCTGATGTGATGGGAAAAAGTAAGATGTGATAGTTTGGTTATTAGTGAAAAAGTATGATGTGATAGGTAGGGTATGAAAAAGTAGGGGTAAAAGTGGTTTTTTAATACTACGTAGAAAGTGGAGGTGTTTTGTGGAAAGCAAAAAAAATGAAAGAGGAAGGGTTTTGTGGAACGGAGGGAGTATTAATTATGAAAAAATATTTTAAATTTTATAGGATGAGAATATAATACTAAAGTTGTAAATATAATTTTATAAATTTGAAAGTAAACATCTTAAATTATTTACAACTATTTAGAAGAATATCATGTAAATAAAATGTTTAATAAATGTTAAAGAAATCACCTAAATAGGAATAAAACATAAAGATATCTCCTATTTTGGTACCTTTTCTCTGTTTTACTCCTATTCAGGATGATTTCTTTAACATTTATTAAATATTTTATTTAATGAGATTCTTCTAACTAATTATATATAAATAAATAATCTAAGGTGTTTACTTTCAAATTTATAAAATTAACATATACTCCTCCGTTCCATAAAACCCTTCCCCTTTCGTTTTTTTTTGAATTCCCTAAAACACATCCACTTTCTATTAAAAACCATTTTTACCCTTACTTTTTCATACCCTACCTATCACATCATACTTTTTATCTAATAACCAAACTATCACATCTTACTTTTATCCATCACATCAGGGGCAAAATTAAAAAGTCAACCAAAATTACATTTTCCTTATTTTTGCCCAAAGTCAAAAGTGGAAGGGTTTAAAGGAACGGAGGGAGTATTTATAGTTTTTGTTATCATGATGGCCTCACGCCCCCTTTCCCATGCCGCACTCCGCGTGAAAGGGCGTTGTCCCTTTGGCTGTGATAGCCAACCCGGTGTGGTGGCTTGCTTACTTTTTTTAACAAATCAAAATTTAACATATATTTACATCTCATCACTTTTCATCACACTCAATCTCATCACTTTTCATCACACTCAGCATAACACACATTTTTTATCATTCCACATCACATATCTTTATACGCTATCAAGTCCCATCAAGCTCTCGTCAAACCCGCTATGACACATGACCTAATTGGTGAATACGGCACACCAAGCTCAGAGTTCCATTCATGGACTGTCACGTATGAAACCTGTCACTCTTTGATACAATAAGGGTGATTCTTTAAATTTCAATTAAAAAATTAAATAGTCTAAAATAATTTTAAAATGAAAATTTAAATCATAAATAATAAATCTTTTAATTTTTTGTCGTTGTGTGAACATATCGTTACTCAAATGAATCTCATTTAAGAGGAAGTACTCAAGTAGTACTCCGTAGTATTTTAAGCAAAAACGATTAGGGGTACATGACGTCAAGAGCAATGACGGAGGCAAGATTACATATAGCTTTCGGGTTCGTAGGCATCGATTGTTAAGTATTTTTATTTATTTCATTCGTCCTGTAAGATTTTTATTTTCACTTTTGAGTTAAATATTAAAACATTTTGACCACAAATTAAACATCGGAGTATAATTTAAATAAATAAATATTAAATAAATTTAATTATAATGATTTTAATTACATCTTAATTAAATATACATTTTTCATAACTTATGCTCAAAAAATGTCATTGTTGACTAAAAAAATCAAGACAAGAAATAGATCATGAGAGGGAGGGTGTAACTTTTGAAAGTGGAAGTTGGAGATGTTTGATCATAAATAAATGATGGTAAATGATATGAGTACATAGGATTTTGCCGATTTAGAAAAAATCAAAATAAGGAAGGTGTAGAAGCAAGAGAGTGAGTTGGATAGGTTAGGTTATATTTAAAAAATAAATAAATTTATGTTTATTTAGGCTAAAAAAGAATTTTTTTAGAAGTGAATAATGAAAACACACTAATTCTCTTTAGTGTTGTTCATATACTAATTTCTGAGTTTTTTTGGCTTGCCGATAAATTTTTGGGAAATAAACCTTTGAAAATAGTACAAGTTCGGCTACTGGTCGGATCATCACATTTCGAAGCATTTCGATTTTAATTTTGAATGATTCGGTTCGGTATGTCACTAATTAGTAGGGATAAAAAAAGATTTTAATAGAAAGTGAAACCAATGAAGAATGAAAATCGAAACAGTTTTTTATACAGAATTACCGATATTTCCGCAGATATGGAGAAAGAAGAATGAAACATAAGTGAAATTTGCACTAAATAGGACTAAAACATAATGATTTTTCTAATGTAGGACCTAAACTTTTTTATTCCCTAAATAAAACTAAATAATGACTTCGTGAGAAGAATAATGTCGAGTAATACTAGACATTTACTTGAATAATGATTACTTGTTAATGACCAAAAATCCTATATTGGGAAATAAAAACAAATAGTCCTATATTGAAAAAGTCATTATATTTTAGTCCTATTTAGATAAATTTCTCTAATTGTATCTCTTAGCCGGTTAGTTACGTCATTGAGATTTGATATGATACGATAATGATATGCTTTAGCAATTAGCACTAGGATTTTATTTGATCATTATATCATACTCCAGTACTTCCTGAGCATCCCAATTATATACGGAGTACTCCCTCCGTCCCCCATAGATTTTCCCAATAGCCCTTTTTCTTTGTCCACAATAGATCTTCTCATTTCATTTTTTAACAATTAAAATACCACAACTACCCCCACCTACTTTATTTATTACACTTCACCTACATCATTTAATACACTCCACCCATTTTTCATTAAGGGTATTATGGTAAATTTTTACCTTTTTTCAACTCTCCTTAAAAACCACCAAAAGTCAAAATGAGAATATCTTAGGGGGACGGAGGAAGCTTTGTAATATCTTTGTTTTTGAGTTTTTGTTCATTTTTTATTTTTTTCAATCAATTATTTTCAAATTTTAACATATTATTATATAACATTATAAAGTATATTTACTACCTCCGTACCAGAGTATTTGTCCACTTTCATTTTTAGACACCATCCAATGCACTTCTTTAATCCATTTTATCTTGTAATTTGTATATTAAAAAATTATAGAAATTATATATTAATAATCTATATGTTAAGACAAATCAAACAAGATCACACATGACTATATTTAGGCTTACACATTGAGAGAATTTGATGAGTCAAAGTGCTTAGATGAACAGTTCCAAAAGTCAAAACTGGACGAATACTCCAGGACGGAGGGAGTACTAGATAAAACAATAACTTAATAATATTATATAAAAAAAATTAATAATATTATTATTTGTATCAATATTTAATATTTATTTATTTAATTATTGTTCAAAGTTCATTGATTTTGACGGCAAATAGTCAAAACTGGACAGTACTCATAGACAGGTAATATCCAGTATCAAAGAATATTCTCTTACTCCGAAATATACGGAGTGTTTTTTTTCTTACCTCCCCCGATCAAAAAAGAATGTCACATTACACAAAACACAATAAACTTTAACGTTTTTTCAATTAGTTTTATGTAAAGGTTATATAAAAATTAAAAATAAATTTAAGTATTTAATAATTTCGTAAAAAATTCTACAAAATAAGATACTACAAAAATCTTTATTTTTTTAAAATAATCAATGAAAAAGTTAAAATAAACAAAATTTTCGTATTTTTTGAATAATGAAGTGTGACATTCTTTTTTAAATGGAGGGAGTACTATTTTGTATACTTTGTATGGTAAATTTTACTTCCTCTGCTCCAATTCAATTCCTCTATTTTGGTTTCGGATGTTTAACCGAAATTATTTTTAATTTAATTTAGTGGAGAATCGGAGCGGAATTTAAAAAAATAAGATGACCTGATTATATCATTTTATCAAATGAGTAACGAAAATAAGAGATAAATGAATAAAGTTCAACCCTATCAAGGTCGTAAATTAATCCTTCACCTAATTTTAAATAAACTACTTTTTCCTCCGTCATGAACTGAATTACCAAGACATTCAAACAATTAAACATTATTCATTTGTTTATATTTTCACTACATCATACTCCGTAATATAAAAATAAGTCATTTCACCTCTTACTCCAAATTTTTAAGTAGTTTTTAATAACATAAATTTGTTTTTAAAATTTATAAATACAATCAAATAAACTTACTCCAAATTTATCAACATATTTAATTATTAAGGATTAGGTTTCACACTTTCACCTTTTGTGAGATCAGTTTATCCGTGATTATAGTAGCTCAACACACTTTAGATTGCATATGCTCTTTAATTGGGGCTCCAAAAAGCAAAACGATATCAGGTTTATTAAACGGTATATTACTCTAAGGCATTAACTAGCCAGAGCTATTAGTCCTACTCTAAGGGGCTGTTTGATAACTTCTGAATCGGTAAGTTTTGAACCAGTAAGAGGTCTGAACCATTAAGTGCTGAACCAGTAAGAGATCTGAACCATTAAGAGCTAGTATATTGCTTAACTATTCAGAGGCAAATGTCTAATCAATTCAGATAAGAGGTCTTAACCATTCAGACTCTGTATAATACTTAACCATTCAGAGGCAAATCTCTTAACCATTCAGACATCTGAACCATTAAGAGGTTGAAACAAACAGTCTGAACCATTAAGTGCTGAACCATTCAGACATCTGAACCATTAAGAGGCTGAAACAAACAGCCCCTAAGGCATATGCTCTTTATATTTCATACATCATTTGCCCCATCCATTTACAGCTCAAAAAAAGTACATTAACAAGCCAGAGCTATTAGTCCTACAGGTAGGTGGCAAGCCAGCCAGCTAGCCAGCCAGCCAAACAACCAAACTTGATGTGTCCCTAAGGCATCCTTAGCTTTCCAAAGAGATTCGACAATTCTTCGACCCCATGGGATATTTACTCAATTTCTCCAACAGAATGCCCTCACCCTCATACTGCTGTGGAACTTTGATGACCATTTCAGTCAATGCCATTGCCTTCTCAAGAAATACCCCAACCATGAAAAGCCTCTTGTGAAGTTCTTCAGTGCACAAGAGCATGACAGATATCGTTCTGAGATCTGTCAAGAAACACTCAGGTACTGGGTGCCACAACTCAATGAACTCATCATCCCTTCCATATATAGGATGGTAGTGTAATTGCTGGTTGTCAAATGAAGAAACAATTGTTTACCACCATATTTTCTATGAGTAAAGCAAATCCAGAGCATTACCTTATTAAAACAGAGATTTTGGAGACGAGGACATCTTCTTAGCAATATCCAGAGCCCCCTGATACTATTCGTAAAATGCCCATCCAATGTTAACTTGATCAAATTACTGAAGAGAGGAACATTGCCCCTTCTGGACTCTAACTAAAGGTAGAGAAGACAGAAATTGTGTTAGAACGTCAAGCATATAAATCACAGTTAAAGAAGACAATAACACATCAAAGTAAGCATACAAAATCCAGTGAGCTGAATAGAGTAAACTCCTTCACATTTGAAAACAAATGCAGTAGTTTGAAAGCATGGTATGAGTCTCTTTTGTCCTCGTATATATGATCATCACTCCAAAAATAAGCCTCAATTAGCTGGTTGGTGTCTTCCAGTACGCAATGTGTATCTACGAACCAACCCCGATAATGGAAGGACTTGAGAGGAGTTCCATTGATCTCTATAGTGGAGCGAGAACACCTGAACATGTTGAGACTGAGATGTTGAAGCTTGGGGCCAGTAACACGAATACAAGGCCTGGCACAAGTTGAAGAATTGATAATGCCATGCCAACCTTCTTTATAATCCAATTTCTCAAGTGAAGGAGTGGAAAATAATTTTTCCAGCGTCTCATTATCCTCAAACATGACACTCCGAAGAATCAATACCTTGAGTTTTGGAAGACAAATTGAAGGGAGCTTGAGGAGGCAAAATGATTCCACACAGAGCATTTCTAGACTTGCACAAGTAAATATGGATGAAGGTAATAAGTATGCCCTTTTATAGCTAGAAAAGACCAGGGAGAGATCTCGTACACCAGATGTTATGACGGATTCAATCAATTTCTTGACGTGGACGACAGCTCCCTCTATTTCACAGTTGAGAGAAAATGCTCTCATAGGCAATCTGCCACGAAGAGCACATGCCCTTTCAACAAAGTCCAAGAAGAGAGACCTCTTAGATAAGTCAGACTCCTTGAAGTGAAGATCAGGAACCAAGGCCCACAATTGTCCCCACCTTTTACATGATAGGCTTGTCTGGGCTGCATCCTTCACCTCAAGAAATGACAAGATATGGAGAAGAAGCTCATTGGGTAAATCACACAACCGATTCGAGCAATTGGCAACCTTGCAATGCTCTACCATTTCAGAGAATTCCTCCTGCATTCCAAGATCTCGATTCACAAAGGAAAGAGCCATTCGGCTACTTAATAAATAAAGTTCCATTTGAGAACCTATTAAACTTTTGAAGTTGCAAGAATCGATAAGTTCTAGTCATAGCTGCCAATACTCGATGGAATTTTTAAATAATGTATCTTCAAATTTAAAGGTAAAGAATGCAATATCTCCAGTCCCTCATTCTAGTCACTATAACATTTGGGCCCTAAACTAGCAAACAAGCTATTGTAGGGGCATGCACACGAGCAAAATTTCAAGATCGCCAAGTATACCTGAGGCATGTGGTTTGTCTCTTCTTTAGATAGCCTTTGTTTCTTCTTTACATTTTGTAGTTCTTGAATTAATAATGAGTTTTGAACCTGATTATAACCATATCAATTAAGAAAGCAAAGTTGCATTATATATATCTACAAGATCACAACATAAACAAGACATGTATGGAGACAGGTAAAATGGGAGGTTTTCTATTTCCTTTTTTAGGGGGGGGGGGGGGGCTTTGCAGAAACACAGAAAAGAAACCCCACACAGCATCTCCAATTCAGATGTGTAGAAAATGAAATAGACAATGATATCTATTGACAATGAGAACAAAACAAAAGAAGCAAAAACATCGGCATATACATGCACTTTGATATTGCCCAAAAAGGATGCACTTATTAAGTCCAAATAGGATAAATATTCCAAGGCAACACAAAAAAAAAATGTTCACCCACAAAGCAATTTGAGCAGACGAGTGCTAGAGTGAACAAGAATGGGTGTGAATATATATACAAATCAATGTTCAAACTCCATATGGTGTCATAACAGGCATGACGGAAGATAAACCTGCATAAAAGCTAGGTCACTCTCAGATTGGATTAGCTGTTTCTTTAAGGCTTCAATTTCAGAATTCTTTGTGGCCAAGGCTAACTCCACGTACTTTCTTGGCACATATCTTTCACTTAGCAATTGTTTTATCCGAGTCTTGTGAGATTGAGCAACTCCTCCCTGATAAGCATCAACCTGCGAGCAAGAAATGAAAGATAAGTATATAATCTATAACTTTGACCATGTTCAGCATTTATTCTTTACCACTGTGGTAAGTATCTCCATAACCTGTGGAGTATATGATTCATGTTTTTGAAGGCCACTTGCATATTTATTACATCCCTAAACAATGACAAGGCAATATCAACAAGAGCACCAAAAAAATGAAAAGAGGACCACATAATCCAATTATTTTAGTATGACTGTATGAGCTATGTTCTTTATAAGTTAGCATAATTACATCACAAGCACAAATCATCAAACTGAAAGTTACAATAAGAAAGACAATCTAGGAAACTTTATATAGGCTATTGAAATTCTGGAGTTTACAGTAAATTTCAAAGTTCATTTATCTAATCTTCAAATGAGCCCATCCACTAACTCAATTCTCATCATGTGGCTAATCACGAATGAAAAGACAAAGCCAGAAATGATTAATGTGAGAAATAACTCTAGACATTCATCACTTCTTTTGCCTAACACGTGGTCACGTGGTTGTTGAAATTTTCGGCACCATTTTTGTCAGTACAATCTAAAAACAATCCTACCTCTTATTATAAAATAAAAAACTTCGATTACACTAAAACGATGAAATCTTCTCAATTGCCTATGTACCCAGTGAAAGGGGATGCTTTCCAAAAGTTTTTTCTACGCTATAATAACCAACAAAGGTGACAAGATAGAACTGTTGGGATACCGTGAAAGAGACCAAATTCTTTGGTTGCATTTTGATACTATTTCCTCCTGTACTTTCGTTGGGAATTTTTCCCTTCAAATCTAACAGGATACCCTAGACAAGAGTAAGAGAATGAAAGTAACACAAAGAAAATTGAGTAAAAAATAATTATATTAATTATATTCCATTTTCTTATTATTACAATAAATCTCCGTTCAAATACAATATGGATATATTTATAGCCAACTAAAACAACTGATGACAAAAACCTTTTAGAAAAAAACATATCCTAAGCTTTATTTTAAAGAGTATGCTTATCATCTTAGAATTTCATTCTTTGAAATATCAATATTTAACCAAATGCCGCATGGAACATAATATTAATAGGAGCATAGAAATCCAAAAATCATGATTGAGATATACTTAGTCAGCTAACCTCAACATGCTGATTCTGTAATTCTCCAAGAGGCATATTGGCATTGGGTCCGATGCCCTGTTTCTTATAGGCAGAGGATTCAAGGTCTCGTTCAACACCTACGATATTCCCAGTACCAGCATGGGAGCTTCCAGACACATTAGACTTCATAGGACCACCGGATTTGACCATAGGTGGCCCAGTACCCTGTCGAATCCAAAATTCGATGACTGGACACTTATCCACAATTAAGGAAAGAATGACAGATTGTAAGCGATCTATACCTCACTAACCTCAGGCTTATCCTGAAGCATCATCCTCTTGGATTTAGATTCTTGCAGATTGGAAGCTTCAGAAAGTACAACAGGCACAACCGCAACACAGCATTAAATATAACTTAAACAGAGCCACAGAGGGAGTATACTGTATACGATATACATATCGATATTCAAGAAACAAAAAGCGGAAAAGAGTCTGATATTCAAGAAATCTACAAAGCACAGATTGTAGTAAACATTGGGCGATCAAGAAGTGCGTACGAGTTCTAGGGTTTGAGAATTTCTCGGCAAAGCTTACCGAGGTGCGGATAAGTGCGCAAATGGAAATGGAACTAACCAGATTCAGAATTGATGGAAAGAGACCGATCGAGTTCAAAACCTGCAGCCGCCTCCATCGGTGAAGCAGGAGCCGACGAGAAAGTGGGGCTGGCCAACTCCCGCCAATTCTTCTGAAATTGTTCGGAGAACGAAGCGAAATACTAAAATGAGTAAAATTTGCCACTAAAATATACTCATTCCGTTACGCATGGTTTGGTCCACTTTATCTACAAATTTTAATTTACGGAGTATTTGACTATAGTGTTAATATTGTTAAATGTAAAAATAAAATTTTAAAGTAATAAATTATATGAAAAACTCTGCAAAACAAGATGTAACAAGATTATATGAAGTATTATTATGAAATTAGTATAAATAAGAAAATAAAGTGAATTTAAATTTGACTTTGTGAATAATGTTTACGAAGATCTATGAAAGACGAAAGAAACAATGCTCGTACTTCCTCTCCAAAATGGATGTTATTGTTTGAATAACGAACATAATACGGTCACTTTTAAGTTTATTTTAATTAAAAATTGGAATAAAAAATAAAAAACTCAACTTAAACCGTTCAAAAATTCATTTTAAAATATAAATAAACAAACAAAAATTATTGAGATGCCGTAATAGTGACAGTGCAATCCATTTTGGTCCGGAGGGAGTAGTTATATTCCGTAAATAAGACTTACAAGCATTAACTTTTATTCCTAATATAAAAATTGATTAATTAAAATGAAGTAATTTATTGCTGCAGTTATTATTTTCAATGTATAACTCTCGATGGCTTCAATTGAAAATTCGTAAAATTTATGATTTCTACCCTTTCTAACATTTGGTAAGCCTCTCATCTTCTAGATTTTTGTCTAAAAATCAACTAAATTTGGATGGTACAATCAAAGGGTGTGGGGAGATGGATTCAGGTCAGGCCGAACGGTTAGCCACTATGGAGTCGGCGAAAGTGCTTTTGTGAGTATATATAGACACACACGACTCCACGAGTATAAATACGTTTGACTATACTCTCCAAATAAAAGGCTTCTCTGCATACCAAATCCCTACTCACAATGGTTTCGAACATGGGGCAAAGTAAACAATGCAAAAACGAAAAACAAATCTGCTGAATTCGAACAATGCAAGAACGAAAACCATTTCCAGGCAAGAAAATCAGCTCAAATATAACCAAAAGATTACATTGAATAATTAATTTCCACATCTAATATTTCCAGCTTTGTACTCATCCTGCCCGTGTAAGAAACTTCACCACACAAAAAATCACAGCCACGGCACACAAATAAGAGAGAAAGAAATCAAAGATTCATTCCTTAATTAACAAATCAATATACTCATTTCAGACACAAGGATTTGATACTATACGAATGCGGCCTCGCCCGTCCCTGCCTCCAAAAGAATAATAATAATAATAACAATACCCTCCTAATCCTGACTGAAGTTCTACTTTAAGTGAGAGAGCACACCCACACACTAATCCCTATAACAAAACAACCCCAATCTTCACTCCTCTTAACACTGAAGCTTGCAATCTAGAAAGCTTTGTTGTTTTCTGTTATGCCCCCCATTTCCGAAAAGACCGCCTTAATCCTAGCCTTTGGTTTAGGGATGAAACAGAGAAGAAAAAATGGTCGAGAAAGGGATGAGGAAGAGGTGGATCCACCATTTCCATTCCTCCCTGGGAATAAAGCCCTGTTTCATCTCTATTCGTTCTTTGGAAGATCTTGCTTCTGCAACTCTCTCGTGCCAAACAAAGGCTTTAAATCTGTTGGGGATCAGTAGAGAGACGATATACTTACAGTACACTCCCATGCTTTTAGATGAGTCTGTGCTGATGGCGCAACCCTTTCCCAAAGTGGGGTTGCATCAAGCGGACATACAAACCGTTTTTTGCCATCAGCGAGTCGTGGGTCCCTTCCTCGACGATCCGCCCGCTATTTAACACTACAACGTTGTCGACGTGCCTCATCATTGCCGCCCGGTGGGCAATGAGGATGGTCGTCTTGTTACCCATTATCAGGGTATCGAGAGCCTCCTGGACCACCCGGCTCGACTCAGACTCGATCGACGAGCTCGCTTCGTCCAACAACAAAATGGGAGCATTTTTCAAGACCACACGGGCAATCGCGATCCTCTGTTTCTGCCCAGGGGTGAGATCCACGCCCCGCATCCCTACATGGGTATCGTACCCATGCGGCAAACTGCTGATGAAATGATGAGCATTTGCTATCCTAGCTGCCTCTTTCACTTCGGCTTCACTCGCGTTGTGCCTTGCGTATATTATGTTTTCCCTTATGGTTGTCGAGAACACAATCGGCTCCTGTTGTACGAGACCTAAGTGGTTCCTTAACCATCTTAGGTTGTACGATTTCAAATCTCTGCCGTCTAGAAAAACCTGACCAGCAACCGGATCATAGAATCTCTGTATAAGGGATATTATGGTGCTCTTTCCAGAGCCCGAGACACCCACAACTGCCACAGTTTGACCTCCGTTGACTTTTAGACTGAAATTGCTCAAGACCAGAATTTCTGGTCTGGTGGGATAAGAGAAGTCAACATTTTTTAACTCTATGCTTCCATAAACATTAGGAGGTTTGAGGGCTGATTCATCATCTGGTTCGATTTGTGGGACCCGATCGATTATCTCAAAAACAGATATTAGAGATTTTCTTCTCTTTAGGATATAGGGAGCCAAACCGAAAGGCTCTACCAGAGCAAAAGTTGCAAAAGAAAACACCATGTATTCTTTAAGAGCTGTGGAAAGATTCACATCCTCCCTTTTCACTGAGAGTCCAATGTACCAAAGGAGAAGGGCGTTGCAGCCAAAAAGGAGAAATTGTGAAAATCCAAAACCAAACCCAATGGCCATCCCGTGGAGGAAACTCTTCTTGAATATCATTTGTAACTGTAATCTGTAGAGCTCCATGACCTCATTTCCAGCACAAAATGCTACAACTGTGTAAATGTTTCTAACTGCATCCTCAAGGACTAGAGATGCCTTCCTATGCATATCCTGAATTCCCTTGGAGAAGCCAGCAAGCCACAGTTTCTGTGAATTTCAAGTTCGTTGCAGTCAGCATTTCATTCCAAAAGTTCACATTGTTTAAAATAATAAACCACTCCCTACATCCCAATAAAAGAGCTTGTTGGGTCAAGGCACAACTTTTGGATTTTGGCAAGGTTGATCAGTTAAAAGTTATGAAATCATACTTGTATTTTTTCATACTTTTCTTGTTGGTTTAACTAAATTTATTATTTTATTGTTGGTTTCTTTGGCTACTTACATGAAAATTTTGAAGCATGACACTTCTAGGGAGTGAGTTCAAGTTATTTTCAAATGATTGTGAAAATACTCAAGAATATAGAGCATAGAAAAAATAGATCTGCAGAAAATATTATAAAGACCATCAGAGTTTTCCTAGATTTCCTCTCTTCACATGGGATATTGAAGAGTGTGGATAACAATCAGTTCTATAATTCATTAATTTAATAACTGAATTTTACATGCACAGATTGTGATGTTTTCCATGCAAACAAAAGATAAGCAATGCTATGACTTTCCATGGATATAAAAACAAACCTGTGCTATTGCAGAAATGACAAGAACAGGAAGAGTAGCTAATGCAACCAGGGCCAACTGCCACTGCAGAATCATCCCAATAAGAACAGCAACGAACACAGCTGCACTGTCCTGAATGAATATCGAAAGTCGATTGCTAAAAGCAGCACGAACAAATGTAGCATCATTAGCCAATCGCATTGACAAGTTATCTGCACTATTTTCCTCTTCATCGAACCACCCAACCTCATTCCGAAGCATTGCTGTTATAAGTGGGGGGGTTAGACAAAGGACCAGAAACACTACCCAAACAAAAGCAAAAGCAAACCCAAAAAAAACTCAGGATAATGGAAAAACACCCAATAGAAGCATTACCAGAAAACATCATCCTCCTAACACGTTCCGTCATTTTCTCTCCCATGATACCGAAATAAAAGTGCTGCAAAAAGTTGGCAATTACCGTCACAATTCCCATGCAGGTAATAATTAAGCACCGCTTGTTCACTTCATTTTCTAAGTGATTTTTATCATCAATCCTATAGTACGCCGTTACAATAAGTGCAATGACATAAGCAAGGAGTGGATTAAAAGAACCGAATAATGCAGCACCCATGCTTCCTAAAACAGCATAAAACCACTCTGCAAGACTAAGCTCAACAAGCCTCCAGAATGATGGCGGCTCTTGATGTTGTGTGTCCTTTATTTCTCTAGTTTTCGTTGGGGGGTCATCATAAAACACATTAGTCGGCCGACAAAAGGTCTGTGAATGAGAACGCTCATTATCTGGATCAGATGTCAATAGTGGAGATACAGGTGACTCAGGATCAGAACTGGGTTTTAGGCGATTTCCAGAATGAACATCAATCTTAGGTAGCTCTGGAAGTTTCATTTCAAAACTATCCTGCCTTTTTATGGATGGCTCCTTAGTCTGTCCATCTAACGTAGTTCCGTTTTCAACCATCTGCTCCGGTGGAGGACTCATATTGCGGGGAGATTCTAGTGAATTAAATGTAGCATCAGAAGCTCGGAATGTATGTAGGGCAGAAGTCCTTTGCAGAGATGGTGACTTGATCATTCTCGGGGATGAGGGTTCTTGGAAGCTGTGGCTTGCTGAAGAATCTTCAATTTGAAAAGTTGAAATATCCCTGTAATTTCTCATTGGCAACCTGAAAGATAATGACAAGTTAGAGGGAATAATAAGTATTTACAAGGATGGTGATGGCACCAAGGCACCTTCTGGAAGAAAAACCTAGCCGGGTGGAGGAGCCTAGGCCTCCATTGTTTAAAATGATTTTTAGTTTGTTTATTATTATTTTTTTGTTTTTTTGGTAATGAAAAACAAAAAAAAGTTCTTATACTTCCTTTCCTAGTATTTGGGTTTTTGTTGAAAAATAAATAATTGAAAATTTAAAATAGAATGAAAAATATGTGTTCTTTAGTCATTAAAATAGCTCATATGCTTTCAAAATTTATTTTATTGTAAAAATAGAAAACATGTACCTGTACTTATAGAAATATACAGATGAATGATCGAATTCAGGCATTTAAGACTGAGTGGAAAGCAAATCAAACCTACACCCAACCAACTGATTAGTCTGCCTAGATTTTAGAGCACTAATAAAATCAATATTATATTAGTTTGTCCGTGAAAAGAAGATTTATAGAACATGTTTCATTCATCATCAATAGAATTATAAATTAGCTGCAAATAAGGCTCACCTGCGCGGAAGTTTCGCGGCTTCTTCACATTTAAGCAGTTCAGCATAGAGGCCATCCAATGTAATCAGTTCATCATGTGTACCCATTTCAACTAATTGACCTTCCTCCATTACAGCAATGTAATCAGCATTCCTGATTAGGCTAAGCCGTCTTGCTATAATGATAGTTGATCGGCCTAACATGAGGAGATCCAAAGCTTCCTGAACAGATCTTTCAGCCTCAAAATCAAGTCCACCAGTAACCTCATCAAGGAGAAGGATAGATGGATTTGAGAGAACAGCTCTGGCAATAGAAAGCTTTATTTTTTGCTCCTCAGTCAATGCTAGACCAGCTCTGCCCACCTACAAGAGGCAAACATTTTATAAGAATAATAAGGCCACTTGGCACAATCCAGAAGAGAAAGACTTGGATACTTTGCTAACTAGATATACCTGAGTGTCATATGCTCTCTCAAGTGAACTGATAAATGTATGAGCATGCGCAATTTTTGCAGCTTCCTCAATTTGATCAAAAGAAGCATCCCGCCCATATGCAATATTATCTTTGATGCTCAAACTTAACAAAGCAGGTTCCTGGGTTACTAAACCAATTTGGTTTCTGAGCCACTCCAGCTTTAAATTTTTTATATTTTCTCCATCTAAAAGGACTTCTCCTGCAGATAGAGTACAAGGTGGAGAAACAAACGAAGGTCATGGTTAAGGAGGAAACAATGAATTTTTGATGATACATCGATGACTGGATAAAGAATCAATGTAATGATAATAATAACAAAAGCAAGAATAATAATAATACCCAATGTAGGATCATAAAACCGCTCCATAAGTGGAATGATACTACTTTTCCCAGACCCATTTCTCCCGACAAGTGCTACAGCCTTTTTTGATGGGACGCTGAGGTAAAATCCACTGAGGATAGGAATTTCGGGACGAGAGAGGTAGCTAAAGTACACATTTCGAAACTCAATATTTCCTTGAACAGAAGCAAGGGTAATTCCTTCATTATTAACACTGGAGGATGAACGGCTTATCATCTCGAAGAGTCTATATGCAGCGATTCTCCCTTGCTCGAACGAATAGAAGTTTGTTGCTGCCTGATTTAGCCCACTGAAAGAATATCAGTGGAATGTGCATATTAAAAAAAGTGTAAATATTGCATAGAAAACACACTGAGAAGAACAGATAAGGAGCTGCTTACAGGCCACTTAGCATAATAGCAAATAAGGATGATACAATTTCACCACCATGAGCTTTCCCATTAATGACCAAAAGCCTTCCAACCCATAGTTGCAATGCACAGGAACAAATGGCAAGCCCGTATGTAAAGCCAAGTCCAAGGCCTTGAACAAGACTTATTAATATACCATATCTCAGAGAAGCTTGAAGAGATAATGCATATGAATATTTTGACAAAGTTTCATTTGTGAAAGCGTATAATGTTCTAATATAAGAGACTGCCTGCACATACCAAATGTTCTTATTCAGGATTGTCAGTGATACAAGTACAAAATTCACTCACATGGAAAACATTGAAGAACCATGCTGGATAATCATGGGCAAAGCATATCACAGAAACACACACGAGCTGGACACTGCATAACTAGTAAGGGCTAATTCGAAAGAGACACTCTACACTTGTATGTCACTTTAATGTATCATAGTTCTTCATTGCTGTATGGTTGTACACTTATTCATTAAACTGATTTTAGACGCATATGCTATCCTATTCTACACCAACCCCCCCCCCCCAACAAGGGCTCTATGCTCAGACTTTGTATTTTGTTCTGGCCTCATGTATTTTTCAGCCATAGCTCTCTGGATATGGAAATCCTTTTTCATTAAAGATCAATTTTAATTTTTTTTTTACTTGTAAATCAATCTGTCATGTGCGATTTGGCATATTCTCTTTATTTCCTCTCCTAGAGTCTTAGCAAAATTTTCTTTCGAAATTCCTTCCTAGGAAATACCCATCTCTTCTTTATTTTTTTGTACTCATCTATGTCATCACCATGGGCATTAGATTAAAGGAAATGAGGGCATCACAACAATCAATCTGGTATTGAAGCTAGAGCGTTGATCCATGTAGCCGACTCCACCTAGTGGAATAAGGTTTTGTTGTTGTTATATGGTTAAGGAAATGTGAAGTGGTTTTGAATTCAGATTTACTGCTGTGTTGGTTTGAGTTTTTATACATTTGTGTAAATAGATCACAAAGGTGAGCTCATCATTAATGAAAGCATGAGTTAAGGTGACTTCAATTATTACTGGGCTCAGGCCCTCCATTTAAGAGGTAATCTAACACAACATAGCATAAGTTAAAGATTTAGTATAAGAGATTTCATATTCAAATGTTGTTCCAAACAGCAGCTCACGTGATAAAAAAATCTAACCAAATAGTGATTAACTTTCCACAAAGTGCATGCAATAATCTAGTAAGACGATAAAGTAACCATAATTGTATTTCACTAGCCTGGCATGGGATGCTGTTTCAAAAATACTGACACGATATGCTAAAAAGTTTTTTAGCCAAACAAAAAAACACAGCAAAACATGAAAATAAAAATTGGCGTGTTAATAAATTTGTAAATGGGGCCCTTGACCTTTATTGTCAATTAAATTCCAACAAACATTACAAACGTTTACCATAATAGGTGATAGAATTTGGGATGGGTATGGACAACTCGATTGGGTAATAAGACACTTGGGTTGAACCACATTAAAAGATTGAATCCAATCGATTAGTTAGTTTAACTCAAGAGCTTATATACCGGATTATTTTACTCTTAGACTTCCAATGTGGGATGCACTCTAACACTCCCCCTCAAGTGGACAACCGGGCCATTTTGAATCTAACCAGTTGACCACTTGCAAATGAACTCCCATTCCCTTGATTTTTTTTGAGCGCCAACACCTAAAGGACCACGAGTCGCTGGGTATGGACTTCCAGACGAGCAATCGTGTTAAACGGGCCACAGGCCGTTGGATACATACTCCATACGGACAACTGGGCTAAAGACAAACGGGCCGCTAGGAATGAACGTCTAGACGGACACCTTGACAAACGAGGTGGGCCAAAACCTGCTCTGATACCATGATAGAATTTGGGATGGGTATGGACAACTCGATTGGGTAATAAGACACTTGGGTTGAACCACATTAAAAGATTGAATCCAATCGATTAGTTAGTTTAACTCAAGAGCTTATATACCGGATTATTTTACTCTTAGACTTCCGATGTGGGATGCACTCTAACAATAGGAAAACAAAGAGAGCCAGTAGCTGAAATAAATAATTTCCATTACACATTACCTGTTCTGCGATACTAGCAGCTTCAGCATATGCATCTTGGATGTTCTCCGCGAGTCTATGTAAAAATATATTTGATACTCCTCCTGCTGCTACAATGAATGGGCCAGTGGCTAAAGTTATGAGAGCAATTTGCCAACAGTTAACAAATCCAATCACAAGACCACTGAAAAATGTAGCCATATTGTGGATATAGTTCCCCACCTGTGTAACATTCGGAAAATGTAAGAAACTTGCAGGCTAAAGCAGGCCATGGAAAATGAGAAAAGTAGTAAGAAAGCAGATTATCAAAGAGAAAAAAACAATTCAAAACCAGTGAATTAGAGAAGCAAGTTGCTACTTATCATACTTTTTCACTAAGAGCTGACTGAATAAGAAGAACATCACTCAATACTTGGCTGACAATATCTCCATTATTTCCATAGGTATCAAAGAAACTCATATCTTGATTCAGTAAAACTTCAACATATTTTGATCTTATTACAGCAGTCTGCCGCTCTCCGGTAAGAATCCAGCACGATACCTCTACCATAAAGAGACTGGTTAGATATTTAGAATCACATACACTTGAAAAAATATTTTTTGGTGGGAAAGTGAAACTAAAAGTATAAGATCACATAACAAGAAACTCAGCTTACCAATCCAACCAGCAGCGAAAACACCAGCAGCAATATAAACAATGGTCAAAGCAAGCTGTAGGGTAGAAATCAATTACAAGAACAGATTAATTAGAGGAATTTAAAATTAAGAAATTACAAAATGCACATGTGAGCCAAATTGAATGGGAATAAAAGTTTGATCTTCGTGCTCCGATTTCACAGAATGGATGTGGGAGTAGTTTTAACTTCATAATGTTTGATGCCAATTGCAAAATAATGTCAAAATGGTAAAAACTTCCTTGTTTGACTTTCACGGTAAAAAAGTGTTGAAAAGGGAAAACCTTATGGTTAACATTTGTTTAGAAGAAAGAGAAGAATTGTTAGCCACTCATTCCACTCTTCAAAAAAAAGTGAAATTTCATTTGGGACATACGAAAAGGGAAAGTGTTATTTTTTTTACAAGACGGGGGGAGTATAACAAAAAATGTAAATATGAAAGTGTCAAACAATTCTAGGAAAGCCTTTGACTGAACCTCATAGTGTCAATCAACAATTAACCATTACATATAACCTTATAATGTAATTGTCAACATTGCAAGGTGATGTTAAACTATTCCTAAAATTATCACCACTTCACCATCATCATCATCGCTTTAATCCAAATTATGTTGGGGGTTGGTGGCATAAAAGTTATTGTATCAAATTTTAATAAAATGCTTAAAACAATTCTAGAAGAGCCCTTAACTGAACCCCGTAGTGTCAAAAAATAATCGTTCGAAACATGTGATGTCATGATTTAACTGTCAGTCAATGTTTCAATGGGAAGTTCAATTATTCCTAAGAGTATCATCACCACCGCACTAGTCCCAACTCCCAACTATGTTGAAGTTGGTGGCATGAAAGTTTTAGACTTAAGTACGTCATTTAATTGTCAAATTAGAAAACATTAGAAATGCATGTATTAAAAAATAGCATACTGGCATAGTGCCGGTTGCAACCTTCTTACAAAGGAACAATGCTTGAAATAAGAAAAAAACTCATTGTTTTCTTGCACGTCTCTCTGCTTTTTACATGGGCAAGGTTACATACATCTTGACCCCTCCCCCCAAGACCCTCACAGAGTTGGGATTATTGTGGGATTTGTTGTTCTTGTTCTTGTTGTTGCAAGGAAAATATCATAATACATAGATCAATTGAGAAACTTGTCATAATCATGTCTTATTCTTCACCACTCCTAAGTATCATGAGCATATAAAACAAAAGCCCAAGGCATTGTAATTTTAAAGGGGCACATATATCCATATAAACGAAAATATGTATGAGAATTTGAGGATTGATCAGTTCATGAGTTATTTAAAGCAAGGAACAACAAGCAGGATTTACCCAATACTGTTTATAGTCAGCAAAAAGTGTCTACTTCTAACTATAACCTCAAAACCATATGATAATGCACAACCCATCCAATGAAGTTCTTGAGGCCTAGGCTAAATAACTTTAATGCCCTGTTTTTCATGCTCAGGTTCCAACGAAAACAAAGGGAAAAAAGTGCATACGAAACTAATGTGCTAAAGGGAATTAATTTCAACCATTTACATGACAAAGAATACTACCAAAAGCATACAATTTCCTTTTTAAACACTGATGATCTCTATTGAATTGAAATAACATCACTTAATGATCTTCTACACCCTATACACATCTTCTCCAGTATTTTGGGCTCAGTTAAACTTACAAAGGATCATACAACACAGTCTCCACTACCCAATCATTGCTCGCCCATTATAATAAATAAAAAAACATACATCTATTCTACAACTATTTTGTTGATAACTTACTATTATTAAATCCATGAAGTTCTCCTTGAAAAGAATGGGCCCAAAGCATTCCTATAATTCTTACCAAAAATAGCAAGAAATGACAAATAATTGGCTGTATATAGTACCTCATTGAATCTGTCAAACAACTTATCTGGGGGCTCCGAGCTGTGCCTGAGCAACTGAATGATTTTAGCAAAGTAATGCAAGTAAAGTACCAGGGCAGTGCCATGGGCAGCTGCCGCTAGTGATCCAACCGCCATGAGAAACCAATCCAGGCGATCAGCACAAATAAACAACTTTGAGAAAGGCACAGCAGCAGGCGGCGGCTCCATCTCCTCATTCTCATCCTCAATCTCCTCCTCCATCTCAGGCGGAAGCACGTCGGAGCCATTGTCCATGTACGGAGAGGGTGACTCCGGCGGCTCTGAAACTTCCGACACAGGAGTCAGCGGCTGAATGTGTGGCGGCGACCACCCAAACAATCCCCTCGATACCATCATCCTCGCAGACAGTAAACCCCTAGCCGCACAAAGCTGGTGTACAGCAAAACACAACAAAATTCAAAAACCCTGGCACGACCACCGCATCAAAACCCTAGCAAAGCTAGGTATTTTCGGACTACAAACGCGAATTTGATTCAGATCCTGTGAAATTGAAGCTGGAACGAGATGAACCTCGACGTGTTGGCACTTGAACACCTGCAGGCGGTACACAATATTTCGCGTATACGGTATGACTGAGAAAAAAAATAGGGGATGGGAATAGAATAAGTGAGTCGACTCGGAAGGATTGGGGGGCGAGAATGACTCAGTCAAAGATGGTGGAAGGGAGGTGAGGGAGCTGAGTTGACCCTCAAACGCAGAGGTTTCTGCCGTCTAGTTGGTGTTGCTTGTAACTGTTCTGTAACGTTTTTTTTCTGGGATTTTGAGCAGCGGCAGAACGTCGTCGTTTTCTTCCTGGGAGAGGACATCGGCCATCGGAGCTTTGGAGCCTGGAAAGATGAGCTTTTTAGTTGACAGTGACATACAGCTGTGAATGTCCCATTGCCCAGGGCTTGTTTGGTCACTTCCCAGCGCAACAGACTCTCATATTCATAAGAAACCTCCTTCTTTATACGGCTAAATTTCACAAATGGTACCTGAACTTTAGCTGGAATTTTGAAGTGGTACCTCAACTTCAAATCCTTTCACAAAAATCCCTGAACTTACACAATCCTTTCACTAATGAGCCATTAGCCCGTTTCTAGATTAACTTCCGGTCATTAGGGCCAAATTCGAATTTTATATATTTTAAAATTTTCAATTTGACCTCATTTCTTCTTTTCTTTTCTTCCACGCCCCGCCGCCGCCGCCCGCCGGTCAAAGTCGCCGGAAAATGAACTTTTTCCGATTCCGACGGGACCAATGTCATTCTCTTCGTCTTGAGACGAGGATCAATAATATCCAAACCATTTTGTCTAATTTGGCCTGTAACTTCTCGAATCTGAATTTTTCTACTCGAAAAAACCCTAAAATTCGAAATTGGATCCAAAATTGGGGGTTTTGCAAATCTTCATCAAATCTTGCAATTGAGGGGTCCTTGAAGGTCGCCCGGATGCCACGACCGTCAGTCTTACGAACGGAGCACCGGAGCACCCCGAGTCATCACATGACATTACCGGACAATGCCATGGGAACGTCCTGAATACATATATAATATATCGAATCTAATTTTGACAAAAAAATATACGATCGAAGTAATCTTTTATTGTTTTTGGATGCCAAGTATCCTTTTAAAACTTTTTTCGTCATTAGAGGCTGAAGAGCTGCAATTTCTTTTGGTGTACGGTACTGCCGTACAAAACTTGAAATTCTTTAAATAGTGACTCAAAAAGATTAATAGCATTATCTCTATCTTTTGTTCATTCTATTAAATAAATAGTCATAAAAATAACAGGTTTCATGTAAAAAATAATTATGGATCAATCTTAAAGCGTGGATAACAAATAATACTAATTTTATAAATATGGGGAATATACAATTTATCCTTCATAGGATACACATAGGGGTACAAAGAGGATCTGATAAACATTCACGAAAATATGTTGCAATTGTAATACATTCAGAAAAAAATCTATTTGTCGTAGATTTGTAAACATGCGAGAAAGTAAAAGTTGCATTGTTAAAAACTTTTAACACGGTGTTCAATTTTTCAACAAGAATAAGGGTGTATATTCAATTGAGACTGTATTGGATTTTTTTTAGACTATAAAAAATTAGTGAAATTAGAAAATCCATAGACTACATGTAAAGTTTGTCCAACTTTTCTACTGATTTACATGGATTTCATAGACTCCATGGATTTCTATAGAGTCATCCAAAGAGAGCGGCACTCAAGCAGCTCTTCTCCAGCGGATTTGTATTGAGCCATCCAATGATAGCAGCCCTCCCTCCAGCGGCACTCCAGGGACAATTTTAAAAGAAGAGACAATTTGTCTTAAAAGTTCACATCCCTCCTCCAATGCCACAAGCAAAAGAAGAGACTCTATGGATTTCTATTGAGCCATCCAAAGGATTTCTCCTCCCCAGTAGCACCGTCACCATCCAAGGATAGGGACACTCCAGCAGCCCTCCTCTAGCGGTAATGAAGGCAGAGGTCCTTCACGGTCAACTGGTCCTCAAGAAACCCCAATTTTGGGTTGTGTCAAGGGATGAGGCCTCAATTCAAGAGATAGGGCATCCCCGGGTGAGTCGCTGCCTCGTAGTCGTCATCACCAGACGATGAGTCATAGAACCGGTCAAATATCTTTGGTGTCCTTTGATTCTCGTCGAGGTTGAAACTGAGATGGGTGCCGTAGCCGCAATCGCTGCCGTCTTCAAAGTCGGGACTCACTAGTGGCGGCTGCCGCAAACAAGATCTACGTCGTCCACACAATTGCTTCGTCCAAAAGTCCATAGAAATCTAATGCTCTGAGAAGGGGTTTGAGGCATAAGCAGTATTTTGGGAGACAATTTAACAAAGTCTATGAAGTATTAAAATTCATTGACTATTGAATACTTAAAAAAATTTTAAGACTTTTTAAAATCTTTATTGAATACCTCAGGATTTTTAACGATTTTTTGGAAATCTCGATTGAATAACTTGAGATTTTGAAAGTTCAAAAAATTCTGCAGACTCCCCATTGAATACACTCTTGTAAATTTATTCAATTCAACCATATGATGAAGTTCATACCTAAGAAATGAAGCATGTTCTATAGTCCAGAATTTGTGAAATCAACTTATATGTACTATTCCATTTAATTGTAATATCCTTAGCAAATGTTATTAATTTTTTATTCCTAAATTTAGGAAAGACTTCCATGCCTTTGATTGAATACGACTAGCCCAATTTTTTTTAACCCACCTTAATATTGGTCAAAATCCCCACCCCCATTGCTGCTAATCTATGTTGAACATACAAATCTAAAACATTACAAGCATCGCCCATGACCTGCTCGGGAATTGAAGGAAAAGAAGAGACAAAATGTCTCCCTTTAGAAGCATGTGAGTTCGAACCTTCAAAGGTGGCGTTGGCTTTTGCCTTTGTTGGAAGCTCCACGTCCACGGTTCACAACGCCACCCATATTTACAGACTTTCTACCAGACTACCACGATATTTTAATATATTATTTATATTGATAAAAAAGACAATGTATTAGAATAATATAATATTTTAAATTTATAATATTGGCATTATAATATATTTCAAATATATTATAATATAAATATATAATATTTATAATATTTGATTATAGTATATAAAAATAAAAAATATATAAATATGATTATATTGAGAATTGAGTAGAATTAGAGATTTCGAGAGAGAGAAAGAGGGGGGGGAGAGGGAGGGGGGGAGAGAGAGAGAGTATGTTTTGTGGATTTTTAAATTTTTTTAGGTGTATATATAGGTGTAAATTAAACCCCCACCCCGACCCCCAACGGCTTTATAGCCGTTATCCAACCCAACAGTTGGCGAGAAAAAAAGGAAAAAATTGAATCGAAACTGGTACCGGCGGTTCTGGTACTGAAATATTCAACCCGAAATTGGACCCGTGTCCACTGATTCTGAGTCAGATTCTTGTACCCAGCCCCCCGTCTCGGTCTTTGGTCCAGTGGCGGCACCGCCGGTGACGGTTCCGTATTAAGACCGTGTCCACCCCTACTTCCCATAAAGAGTAGTGGCGAAGCTGCAGTTCCTCCAGTGTGCCTTCAATTGTGCCGGCCAAATCCAGCATCAGACCACCACACAACCCGCGATGATGACCAGCGCTGGGGAAGAAGGTCGCGCATCTCTTCGTCGAAGGGTACAGGGACAATAAATAATCAGTGTTGTGCACAAATGCTCATAAAGCAGATGTAATTTATGCAATCAACATGGTGTCAATTGCAAACCAACAAGTATTATTTCTCAACTCAGAGCCTCGAAGAAACATCAAAATCTCACTACATAAAAAAAATCCGGAGTGGGGGGGGTGGTAGAAGTAGCTAAGTCACTGCTATTTCTAATCGCCACCAATTTCGATCTTTCCTTCAACACTTTTGCCAAGGAAGACAGTTGTGAGAACTGCATCAGTTTGTAATGCCGCCTTCAACAACTTCAGTCCCTGCAAACAAATAATAACACAACGAATTAGTCCCTCTTTTCAATTATCGAGTTAAATTGAACACTTGACCTTAGATTCCTGTACAATTAATGAGTTAGATGAACAAGCTAAATTAGACATCCGGAAATAATCTTCCCGTTTCTCCTTTTTCCCCGTCCGGAAAAAATCTTCCCATTTCAATTTTTGATACACTAACTACCCAAAATACCCACACTTACCATTTTCACTCTCTCCCCCTCTCCCCTTTCTCTCCCCTTCCTCGCCACTCAATTCTTATCTTTTTCTCCTTCTCTCCTTCCTCTTCTATGTTTCTTCATCCGTTCCTCCTGTCTTTCCTCTTCACCTTTTCCTTTTCTTTTCCCCCTATTCTTCTTCCCCCCGTCTCCAGATCTGTTATTCTTCGTTCCTTCTTCTTCTTCTTCTCAAATCTTCTTCTTATTCCTTTTCTTCTTCTTCCTTTCTTTTTCCAATTATTCTTTTCCCTCTCTCCGAGATCTACAGTAGATCTGGTTGAAGGGGCACGGTGGTGACTGGTGAGGGTTGATGGGCGATGGTGATGAGGGTTGAGGGACGATGGTGTTGACGGTTAAGGCGACAGTGGTGGGCCTGGGTCAATTGTGGCAGGGTCGATGGAGATGGTCAGGTTAGGGGGGGGACGATGATAGAGCCAACAATGATGGGTATGGGGGGTGGTGGGTGCTCGCCTCGGCAGAAAACATCGGCGACGATGATGGGGGATGGTGGGTGCTAGCCTCGGTAGAAATCAGCGGAGGGGGGTGTTGGGCTGTAAAAGTGTAAAACAAGTAAGAAATGAAGGGTATATTAGTCATTTCCCTTCCAAAGTTAACCATTCAAAAAAATGAGAAAAAGTCCAAACGGGAAAATTTTTCCCAGAGGGAGTATTAAGGATAGTATTTGTTTCTATCACACATAATACAACATAACACAATTAAAGAGAGCTATTCACCAAACTAGGTTGATGTAAGTGTTAGGAAGATTCTACAAATTCTAAAAGCTAGTGGAAGTGTGTAAAATTTTGCAGAAGATTGTGGAGTTATTTAGAGAGGTGTGGAGCTATCTAGAACTTTGTAAAAGAGTATAAAACTCTCTTAAATACGCTAGAGCTTTCTAAAAAAGCGTGAAACTCTCAAGGAAAGTGTGGAAAAAGAATATAGAATCTTCTAAAATATTCTAGAGATGTCTATTACATTATAAAAGTTTGTAGAGACTTTTTAGAAGACTCTGAAGATGTAGAGATGTATGGAAACTTCTAGAGAAGCCTAATTCTAGTGGTGAGAAAAAGTAGGGGTATGAAGAATTGGAGATTTCATTAGACAACTTTATCCAAAAAGGCTTCTTGAGAGTGATTGTAAGTGAAGTGAAGAGAAGCAATCGCAACACAAATAGCGAAGTGCAAATACCCGTGTAATTGTAACTCTCCTGTTCATTATGCTACATAGCATATAACAAGTCATTTTCTAAAGTCGTGTCATTGCGTTATTGAGTGCATGGGTGAATGTACAAGAATTTGGTTGAGTGAATCGAGAAAAGAAGTTGATATACATATTATCCTTCAACAGTAAGAGTAGCCTCATAAATCACAATGCCAATATTTTGTCAAATTTGAATTGTCAAGCAGCTGATTTAGGTATATGCCCCCAGCCTATAACTAACTGCCCAAGTCAAAGCAGGACAAAAGGGTATCTCATTTGATCTTTGTTTGAGAAACAATCTAACGAGGGCAATTGAGGTAGATAAAGTCAATGCCATGTTTTTGTGACTGCAACAACCAAGTAAGGTAAACCTCTCCACATATAATGTTAGGAACTAAATTAATTTCCTTCTATGCGTACCTTAACTAATCTCTTAACGAGCCAAACTACCTTAGAGAAGGAAAATGTGGTGTTTGGTAACATTGGAAAATATGATAATTAATGAAAACTGATGACTTGGTCATAGGAAAATCTGAACCAAAATAAGAAAATTGACTTCCCCTCTTTGACTTTCCTTTCAAACATAAAGAGTTCAGAGTTGAGTAAGCAAAACATAAATGGTTGAGGTTCAATTTCTTGTTGTTCTTTTCTTTATTTAGTGCAAGTTAAGCAGATCATCATCATCATCAATAGAAACATGAACACCAAACATCATAGAATAGAATTGAAGGAAGTAAATCAAAGAATGGGCAGTGGAATTACCACATCAGCTTCAAATTGAACAACCTTCACATCAAGAGACCCAAAGTCCTTCACTTTGCACTCATTCAGTGTGGTAATGGCACAAATTGTCGACTGCGGCATCACCCTCAAGTCATCCATCACCATATAACTCAGCACCCCCCTCACAAAACCGCCCCCTTCGCCGCCAGAGGAAGAAGACCCCGCCACCTTCTCCGGGGCAAACAAAGCCATCTCGAAGCTCATGGACCGGCCACAACTGGGACATTTAGCCGTCGGGTCATGGGAATAACTTGTAAAGTAGCGGCAGTGGTTGCCGCTGATGCCGCTGCAGAGGTAAAGCTTCTTGGTGTCAGAATCGCCTTCGGCCGCCGGCAGGAGGAGTGGAACTTCGCGAGAGAGGATCTGAACTTTGGGGTTCAAGAAGACATCTTTTTCCGTGCCGGGCTGCAGGTAAGTGTCGCTAATTTCGGCGATGCTGCCGTAGAGATTGCCGAGGGCGCCGACCATGGATTTCTGGGTAACGAGTTTGATTACCGTGCCTAGCGGCAACGACATGAGGTGGAACAAGAAATCCACGAAAGGTTTCTCCACTTCCGCGAAAACGACCTTGCCGGCAGTCTTGTCGATGAGGAGCTTCAGGCTCCCGGATGGTCCGGCCGCCGCCGCCGCCGCCATTGTTTCAAAGGGGGTGAAATTGATGCGAGATGGGCGGGAAAAAGTGATCCTGCTCTGATTTCAAGAGTTTCCGCAACCCTAACTTGTGCAATACCCTGTGCGCTGTGCCTCAATACCCTGTAGACCTGTACTCAATTTAATACTCCACTGTTTGGCACAAACAATTAAAAAAACTGGATAACCTCCTTCTGGCCCAACATTTGATCAGAGATTATGCCATCAAGAGGTCCACACCTAGTTGCATGATTTAACTGGATATCACCAAAGCCTATGACACTGTCTCTTGGAGCTTTCTTGAGGAGGTGATACTTGGCCTGGGCTTCCTAGTTACCTTCATTTCCTTCGTTATGGAGTGTGTGACTTCTGCCTCCTCTTCTATTATGGTTAATGGGGAAGGTCATGGCTTTTTCAGGAGCAAACGTGGGCTGAGACAAGGGGATCCTATGGCACCAACCCTTTTCCTTTTTTGTATTGAGTATCTCTCTAGATTACTCAACACTCGTGCTAAAGAAGGGCTGTTTTCCTACCACAAAAACTGTGCCTCCTTGGGTATTACACATTTGGCTTTTGCAGATGATATTATGCTTTTCTCCCGGACAGACTTCCACTCAATGCAGATCCTTATGCATTCCTTGGAACACTTTTCAAGTGTTTCTGGTCTAACCTTGAATCCTACTAAGTCCAATATATTTATCGCTGGGAGACTTAGGGATGCTAGCCAAGACATCCTGGATTTGGCCCCCTTTCCTCGTGGACACCTCCCGGTTAGATATTTGGGACTTCCTCTGGCTTCACAAAGAATCTCTGAGAATGATTATGCTCCTCTCTTCAAATCTGTGGATGGCTTTTTATCTAAATGGGGTACCTTGAAGATTTCTTATGCAGGTAAGCNTTTTAATTTTTTTTACTTGTAAATCAATCTGTCATGTGAGGTTTGGCATATTCGCTTTATTTCCTCTCCTAGAGTCTTAGCAAAGTTTTCTTTCAAAATTCCTTCCTAGGAAATACCCATCTCTTCTTTATTTTTGTGTACTCATCTATGTCATCACCATGGGCATTAGATTAAAGGAAATGAGGGCATCACAACAATCAATCTGGTATTGAAGCTAGAGCTGATTTTGATCCATGTAGCCGACTCCACCATTTGAAGTGGTTCTATATTCAGATTTGCTGGTGTGTTGGTTTGAGTTTCTATACATTTGTGTAAATAGATCACAAAGGTGAGCTCATCATTAATGAAAGCATGAGCCAAGGTGACTTCAATTATTATTGGGCTCAGGTTCTCCATTTAAGAGGTAATCTAACACAATAGCATAAGTTAAAGATTTACTATAAGAGATTTCAGATTCAAATGTTGTTCCAATCAGCAGCTCACGTGATAAAAAAAATCTAACCAAATAGTGATTAACTTTCCACGATGTGCATGCAATAACCTAGTAACACGATAAAGTAACCATAATTGTATTTCACTAGATTGGCATGGGATGCTGTTTCAGAAATACTGACACAATATGCTAAAAAGTTCTTTAGCCAAACAAAAAAAACGGCAACACACGAAAATAAAAATTGGTGAGTTGATAAATTTGTAAACAGGGCCCTTGACCTTTATTGTCAATTAAATTCCAACAAACATTACGAACGTTTTACCATAATAGGAAAACAAAGAGACACAGTAGCTGAAATAAATAATTTACATTACACATTACCTGTTCTGCAATACTAGCAGCTTCAGCATATGCATCTTGGATGTTCTCCGCGAGTCTATGTAAAAATATATTTGATACTCCTCCTGCTGCTACAATGAATGGGCCAGTGGCTAAAGTTATGAGAGCAATTTGCCAACAGTTAACAAATCCAATCACAAGACCACTGAAAAATGTAGCCATATTGTGGATATAGTTCCCCACCTGTGTAACATTGGGAAAATGTAAGAAACTCGCAGACTAAAGCAGGCCATGGAAAATGAGAAAAGTAGTAAGAAAGCAGATTATCAAAGAGAAAAAAACAATTCAAAACAAGTGAATTAGAGAAGCAAGATGCTACTTATCATACTTTTTCACTAAGAGCTGACTGAATAAGAAGAACGTCACTCAACACTTGGCTGACAATATCTCCATTATTTCCATAGGTATCAAAGAAACTCATATCTTGATTCAGTAAAACTTCAACATATTTTGATCTTATTACAGCAGTCTGCCGCTCTCCGGTAAGAATCCAGCACGATACCTCTACCATAAAGAGACTGGTTAGATATTTAGAATCACATATACTTGAAAAAATATTTTTTGTGGGAAAGTGAAACTAAAAGTATAAGATCACATAACCAGAAACTCAGCTTACCAATCCAACCAGCAGCAAAAACACCAGCAGCAATATAAACAATGGTCAAAGCAAGCTGTAGGGTAGAAATCAATTACAAGAACAGATTAACTAGAGGAATTTTAAATTAAGAAATTACAAAATGCACATGTGAGCCAAATTGAATGCGAATAAAAGTTCGATCTTCGTGCTCTGATTTCACAGAATGGATGTGGGAGTAGTTTTAACTTCATAATGTTTGATGCCAATTGCAAAATAATGTCAAAATGGAAAAAACTTCCTTGTTTGACTTTCAGTGTAAAAAGTGTTGAAAAAAGGAACACCTTATGGTTAACATTTGTTTAGAAGAAAGAGAAGAATTGTTAGCCACTCATTCCACACGAAAACGGAAAGTGTGAATTTTTTACAAGACAGGGGGGAGTATAACAAAAAATGTATATATAAAAGTGTCAAACAATTCTAGGAAAGCCTTTGACTGAACCTCATAGTGCCAATCAACAATTAACCATAACATAAGACCTTATAATGTAATTGACAACATAGCAAGGTGATGTTAAAGTATTCCTAAAATTATCACCACTTCACCATCATCATCGCTTTAATCCAAATTATGTTGGGGGTTGGTGGCATAAAAGTTATTGTATAAAATTTTAATAAAATGCTTAAAACAATTCTAGAAGAGCCTTTAACTGAACACCATAGTGTCAAAGAATAATCATTCGAAACATGTGATGTCATGATTTAACTGTCAGTCAATGTTTCAATGGGAAGTTCAATTATTCCTAAGAGTATCATCACCACCGCACTAGTCCCAACTCCCAACTGTGTTGGAGTTGGTGGCATGAAAGTTTTAGACTTTAGTACATCATTTAATTGTCTAAAATTAGAAAAAACTAGAAATGCCTGTATTAAAAAATAGCATACTGGCATAGTGCCGGTTGCAACCTTCTTACAAAGGAACAATGCTTGAAATAAGAAAAAAAACTAATTGTTTGCTTGCACGTCTCTCTGCTTTTTACATGGGTAAGGTTGCATACATCTTGACCCCTCCCCCCAAGACCCTTACAGATTTGGGATTATCGTGGGCTTTGTTGTTCTTGTTCTTGTTGTTGCAAGGAAAATATCATAATACATAGATGAATGGAAAAACTTGTCATAATCATGTCTTATTCTTCACCACTCCTAAGTATCATGAGCATATAAAACAAAATTCCAAGGCATTGTAATTTTAAAGGGGCAGATATATCCATATGAACGAAAATATGTATGAGAATTTCAGGATTGATTAGTTCATGAGTTATTTAAAGCAAGGAACAACAAGCAGGATTTACCCAATAGGCCAATACTGTTTATAGTCAGCAAAAAGTGTGTCTTCTTCTAAATAAAACCTCAAAACCATAAGATAATGCACAACCCATCCAATTAAGTTCTTGAGGCCTAGGCTAAATAACTTTAATGTCCTGTGTTTCATGCTCAGGTTCCAACGAGAACAAAGGGAAAAAAGTACATATGAAACTAATGTGCTTAATGGAACTAATTTCAACAATTTACATGACAAAGAATACTACCAAAAGCATACGATTTATTTTTTTAAACACTGGTGATCTCTATTGAATTGAAATAACATCACTTAATGAGTTTCTGCAGTCTACACACATCTTCCTCTAGTATTTTGGGCTTAGTTAAACTTACAAGGGATCATACAACAGAGTCTCCACTACCCACTCATTGCTCGCACCATTATAATAAAAAAAAGAAACCATACATCTATTCTACAATTACTTTGTTGCTAACTTACCATTGTTCTATCCATGAAGTTCTCCTAGAAAAGAATGTGCCCAAAGCATTCCTATAATTCTTACCAGAAATAGCAAGAAATGACAAATAATTGGCTGTGTATAGTACCTCATTGAATCTGTCGAACAACTTATCCGGGGGCTCCGAGCTGTGCCTAAGTAACTGAATAATTTTAGCAAAGTAATGCAAGTAAAGTACCAGGGCAGTGCCATGGGCAGCTGCCGCTAGTGATCCAACCGCCATGAGAAACCAATCCAGGCGATCAGCGCAAATAAACAACTTAGAGAAAGGCACAGCAGCAGGCGGCGGCTCCATCTCCTCATTCTCGTCCTCAATCTCCTCCTCCATCTCAGGCGGAAGCACGTCTGCGCCATTGTCCATGTACGGGGAGGGTGACTCCGGCGGCTCCGAAACCTCCGACACAGGAGTCAACGGCTGAATGTGTGGCGGCGACCACCCAAACAATCCCCTCGACACCATCATCCTCGCAGACAGTAAACCCCTAACCGCACAAAGCTGGTGTCCAGCAAAACACAACGAAATTCAAAAACCCTGGCACAACCACCGCATCAAAACCCTAGCAAAGCTAGGTATTTTCGGACTACAAACGCGAATTTGATTCAGATCCTGTGCAATTGAAGCTGGAACGAGATGAACCACGACGTGTTGACACTTTTGAACACCTGCAGGCGGGACACAATGTTTCGCGTATACGGTATGACGAGAGAAGAAAACAGGGTAGGGGAATAGAATAAGTGAGTCGACTCGGAAGGATTGGGGGGGAGCGAGAATGACTCAGTCAAAGATGGTGGAAGGGAGGTGAGGGAGTTGAGTTGACCCTCAAACGCAGAGGTTTCTGCCGTCTAGTTGTTGTTGCTTGTAACTGTTCTGTAACGTTTTTTTTCTGGGATTTTGAGCAGCGGCAGAACGTCGTCGTTTTCTTCCTGGGAGAGGGCATCGGCCATCGGAGCTTTGGAGCCTGGAAAGATGAGCTTTTTAGTTGACAGTGACATACAGCTGTGAATGTCCCATTGCCCAGGGCTTGTTTGGTCACTTCCCAGCGCAACAGACTCTCGTATTCATAAGGAACCTCCTTATTTTATAGAGAGGATAAAAAGGTTGGAACCAAATACATATGGGTGGGGTTCGATGGACGATGATATTAGATCTACTCCCTCCGTCCCTAAATAAAGTTCCATTTTTGACTTTTTGAGGATTTAAGAGAGGAATATTTTTGTGTTGACTTTCCAAAAATACCCTTGATGTGATGTGTAAAAGTAATATGTGATAGGTAGATTATTAGTAAAAAGGTATGATGTGATAGGTAGGGTATGAAAAAGTAAGGGGTAAAAGGGGTTTTTTAAGGAAAAAGAGAAGTTTATTTAGGGACAAAGAAAAAACGAAAGAGGAACTTTATTTAGGGACGGAGGGAGTATGTCATAAGATTATCCTGTTTGTAAAATTAACGGTTCTTATCTCTCTTAACTTTTTGATAAATCCTTCATTTCCTTCAATTGTACTCCACAAGTTATTTTTGACTTTTAAGTCAAAATCAAAACTAATTTATAGGGTGCAGGGTGGGCGGGTTTACCGAGAGTTGGAGAGATAGGAACCGTCAGTCTTACAAACGAAGCACCGGAGCATCCCCGAGTCATCACATGACATTGCCGGGCAATGTCATGGGAAACGTCCCAAATACATATATGATATATATATTGAATCTAATTTTGACGGAAAAGTATAGGAGCATGCTATATGTACCCCAAATTTTGTACCTCATTTGTACACCAAAAGTATGTATCAATATTTTAATAGTTCACACTTACACAAAGTGTTGGTACATTAACAAAAAATTACACTAACACAAAGTGTTGGTGAGTTAACAAAAATTAGCATTGCATTTACACAAAATGTTGGTGCATTCCTGCGATGTACAAAATGAGGTATAAATCCTGGCAGTACAAATAGCTTTACCCAAAAATATACAACCAAAGTAATCTTTTCTAGTTTTTGGATGCCGAGTATCGTTTTAAAACTTTTTTCGTAATTGGAGGCGGAAGAGCTTCTATTTCTTTTGGTGTATGGTACTACCGTACACAACTCGAAATTCTTTAAATAATGACTCAAAAAGATTAATAGCATTATTTCTATCTTTTGTTCATGAGTATTAAATAAATAGTCATAAAAATAACTATTTTCATGTAAAAATAATTATAGTAATACTCCATGAGATTTTTAAAATTATCAATTTTAAAACGTGGATAACAAATTATATTGATTTTATAAATATGGGGAATATACAATTTATCCTTCATAGGATACACATAGGGGCATAGAAGTGGATCAAATAAACATTCACGAAAATATGTTGCAATTGTAATACACTCAGGAAAAAAATTTGTTCAACGTAGATTTGTAAACATGCAAAAAAGTAAAAGTTACATTATTAAAAACTTCTAACACGATGTTTAATTTTTCAACAAGAATAAATTTATTCAAATCAACCATATGATGAAGTTCACACCGAAGAAATGAAGCATGTTTTATAGTCCTGTGAAATTAACTTATATGTACTATTTCATCTAATCGTAATGTCCTTATCAAATGTTATTGGTTTTCTATCCTAAATTTACAGAAAGACTTACATGCCTTTGAATGAATACTAGACCAAATTTTCCTAAGCCACATTAATATTGCTCAAAATTCCCCTCATTGCTGTTAACCCTTGTTAAACATACAAATTTAAAGCATGACAAACACACCTTTGGTGTAGAAATCTACCTGCAGTGCTAAAGGCAAATTTCTCTAAGTCTAAGAATGACAGCAGTATTATTAGTAGTATTATCAAAACAAATGCAAATACTTAATCAAGCAAATTGTATTCTTTGAGAATACGCTTAAGCAAAAGAATAATAATATCGTGTGAGATTCATTGAAATCACAAAATGTAAAAACACATTTATGCATTATCCAATCACTATCTATCCAATGATAAGTAACACCCATGTAAGACAATTTATGATAAGTTTTACTCCAAATATCAAAACAAATAATAACACAAGAATTAAAAGTAAGAAAAAAATTTGCCAAATTATTTTTTCAATTTTATATTATCTAATAATTTCTCTCTTAATTGTTTTTCTTGGAAAATCTCTTGTTTGAGGGTTTAGTGCGGTTTGATAATAATCAATAAATCCTAGTTTTTCAGAAAATGTGTATGGTAAATTTTCCTCGCAGGTCATTTCAACTATTTATTGCTTATTTTGCTCATTGTTATAAGGAAAAGGGTCGCCCTTACGCCCTTGTTTGCAAAATGAGAAATTTGGGTTTGTACTTCTCCCTTCTTTGCTATCATTTTGACATACTCCATGAGGTGCCTCGCTTTGAGGTGTTTGGTCGGTCCACCATAACCTCTGGAAGTTCTCATTCTAATGTTTGTCCCACAATGGTTACAAATCTCTATTTTTATGCTATTTTTTGTATCTTTATGAAAATGGTATACAAATAAATCAGATTTGGGTTTTTTACCTTTTCCCACACCTTCAGAGGTCTGTGTTGGTTCGACCTCTTCATCAATGTACTCAAATATTTCTTCAAGAGTTTGAATATTGACACCATTCCTATCCTACCTCTATTGATGCATATGTACTGATCAAAATTTTGATCACTCATAGCGTCGCCCATGAACTGCTCGTGGATTGAAGGAAAAAAAGAGAGATAGGATGTCTCCATTTAGAAGCACGTGAGCTCAAACCTTCGAAGGTGGCGTTGGCCTTTGCCTTTGTTATAACCTCGACGTCCACGATTCACACCGCCCATATCTACAAACTTTCTACCAGACTACCTCGATATTTTAATATATTATTTATATGGATAAAACAGACTATATTAAAATATTATAATATTTTAAATTTATAATATTGGTATTATAATATATTTAAAATATACGGAGTATGATAATATAAATATATACTCCGTAATATTTATAATATTTGGTTATAGTATATAAAAATAAAAAATATATAAATATTATTATATTGAGAATTGAGAAGAATTAGAGATTTCGAGAGAGAGAGAGAATATGTTTTGTGGATTTTTAAAATTGTTTAGAGGTATGTATAAATTAAACCCCCCACCCCCAACAGCTTTATAGCCGTTATCCAAACTAATAGTCAGCCAGAAAAAATTAAATCGAAATCGGTACCGGCGGTTCCGGTACTGAAATATTCAATCCGGAACTGGACCCGTGTCCACCGATTCCGGGTCCGATTTTTGTAACTGGCCCCGTCTCTGTCTTTGGTTCGGTGGTGGAACCGCCGGTGACGGTTCCGTACCAGGACCATGTTCACCCCTACTTCCGACAAAGAGTAGTGGCGAAGCTGCAGTTCCAGCGTGCCTTCAATTGTACCGGCCAACTCCAGCATGCGAGCATCAACGATGACCAGCACTTGGGGAATTGAAGAAGGTCGTGCATCTCTTCGTCGAAGGGTACAAGGACAATAAATAATCAGTGTTGTGCACAAATGCTCATAAAGCAGATGTAATTAATGCAATCAACATGGTGTCAATTGCAAACCAACAAGTATTATTTCTCAACTTAGAGCCTCAAAGAAACATCAAAATCTCACTACATAAAAAAAATCCGGAGTGGGGGGTGGTAGAAGAAACTAAGTGACTGCTATTTCTAATCGCCGCCAATTTCGATCTTTCCTTCAACACTTTTGCCAAGGAAGACAGTTGTGAGAACTGCATCAGTTTGTAATGCCGCCTTCAACAACTTCAGTCCCTGCAAACAAATAATAACACAACGAAATAGTCCCTCTTTTCAATTATCGAGTTAAATTGAACAATTCGCCTTAGATTCCTGTACAATCAATGACTTAGATGAACAAGTTAAATTAGACATCACCATTCATATTAAGGATATTATTTGTTTCCATCACAAACAATACAACTTAACACAATTAAAGAGAGCTAGCCACCAAACTAGGTTGATGTAAGTGTTAGGAAGATTCTACAGATTCTAGAAGCTAGTGGAAGTGTGTAAAATTTTGTAGAAGATCGTGGAGTTATCTAGAGAGGTGTGGAGCTATCTAGAACTTTGTAGAATAGTATAGAACTCTCTTAAATACTCTAGACCTTTTTAAAAAAGCGTGAAACTCTCAAGAAAAGTGTGTAAACAGAATATATAATCTTCTAAAATATTCCACAGATGTGTGGGGTCCTCTAAATTATTCTATTACATTATGAAAGTTTGTAGAAATTTTTTAGAAGACTCTGAAGATGTAGAGATGTAGGGAAACTTCTAGAGAAGCCTATTTCTAGCTAGTGGTGAGAACAATTAGGGATATGAAGAATTGGAGATCTCAATAGACATTTTAATCCAAAAGGGCTTCTTCAGAGTGATTGTGAATGTGGTAAATAGAAGCAATCACAAAACAAATAGTGAATTGCAAATACCCATGTAATTGTAACTCTCTTGTTCATTATGCTACGTAGTACTCCCTCCGTCCCATAAAGTGTTACCCATTTTGACTAAAGTAGAAACTAAGAGAGGGATAATTTTGTGTTGACTTTCCAAAAATACCCTTGATGTGATGGGTAAAAGTAGGATGTGATGTGTAGATTATTAGGAAAAAGGTATGATGTGATAGGTAAGGTTTGAAAAAGTAAGAGGTAAAAGTGATTTTTTAATAGAAATGAGTAGGAGATTGTGTAACACAATTTTTTTGAAAGGTGTAAATCTTTTTGGGACGGAGGGAGTATATAACAAGTCATTTTCTAAAGTCATGTCATTGCGTTATTGAGTGCATGGGTGAATGTACAAGAATTTGGTTGAGTGAATCGAGAAAAGAAGTTGATATACATATTATCCTTCAACAGTAATAGTAGCCTCATAAATCACAATGCCAATATTTTGTCAAATTTGAATTGTCAGGCAGCTGAATTAGGTAAATGCCCCCAGCCTATAACTAACTGCCCAAGACAAAGCAGGACAAAAGGGTATCTCATTTGATCTTGTTGGAGAAACAAACTAACAAGGGCAATTGAGGTAGATAAAGTCAATGCCATGTAATTGTGACTGCAACAACCAAGTAAGGTAAACCTCTCAACATATAATGTTAGGAACTAAATTAATTTCCTTCTATACGTACCTTAACTAATCCCTTAACGAGCCAAACTACCTTAAAGAAGGAAAATGTGGTGTTTGGTAACATTGGAAAATGATAATTAATGAAAACTGATGACTTGGTCATGGGAAAATCTGAACCAAAATAAGAAAATTAACTTCACCCTTTGACTTTCCTTTCAAACATAAAGAGTTAAGTAAGCAAAATATAAATGGTTAAGGTTCAATTTCTTGTTGTTCTTTTCTTTATTTAGTGCAAGTTAAGGAGATCATCATCATCATCAATAGAAACATGTACACCAAACATCATAGAATAGAATTGAAGGAAGTAAATCAAAGAATGGGCAGTGGAATTACCACATCAGCTTCAAATTGAACCACCTTCACATCAAGAGACCCAAAGTCCTTCACTTTGCACTCATTCAGTGTGGTAATGGCACAAATTGTTGACTGCGGCATCACCCTCAAGTCATCCATCACCATATAACTCAGCACCCCCCTCACAAAACCGCCCCCTTCGCCGCCAGAGGAAGAAGACCCCGCCACCTTCTCTGGGGAAAACGAAGCCATCTCGAGGCTCATTGATCTGCCACAGTCGGGACATTCAGCCGTCGGGTCATTGCAATAACGAGTGTAGTGGCCGCAGTTGCCGCCTCTGACGCCGCTGCAGAGGTAAAGCTTCTTGGTCTCGGAATTGCCTTCGGCCCCCGGCAGGAGGAGTGGAACTTCGCGAGAGAGGATCTGAACTTTGGGGTTCAAAAAGACATCTTTTTCCGTGCCGGGCTGCAGGTAAGTGTCGCTAATTTCGGCGATGCTGCCGTAGAGATTGCCGAGGGCGCCGACCATGGATTTCTGGGTAACGAGTTTGATTACCGTACCGAGCGGCAACGACATGAGGTGGAACAAGAAATCCACGAAAGGTTTCTCCACTTCCGCGAAAACGACCTTGCCGGCAGTCTTGTCGATGAGGAGCTTCAGACTCCCGGATGGTCCGGCCGCCGCCGCCGCCATTGTTTCAAAGGGGGTGAAATTGATGCGAGATGGGCGGGAAAAAGTGATCCTGCTCTGATTTCAAGAGTTTCCGCAACCCTAACTTGACCCTGTGCCTCAAAGCCCTCAATTTACTCAGTTTAATACTCCAATAAACTCCATGGTTTGGCACGAAAAATTAAAAAAAAAAAAAGAAAGAAAAATTGTATGGTAGAAATGATACATAATAAAAAAAAAATATAAGCAAAAAATATAAGCGACAAAACTTTTTCTAAAAGTATAATTTAAAATGACTATTTTAGGGATGTTCTGAAAAAAAATGAGGACTACAATTTTACATATTTTTTTTTATTTTAAATTAGTACTCCGTATTATAATACATTATGTGTAAACACATTGAGAAAAAGAGAAAAAAACAAACAAATTCAGGTTATTTAAAAAATACGGAGTAGTTTTTAAATAAATCAGCATAAATAGAAGTAAAACATAGAGAAAGTACCAATACAAGATCTCATGTTTTTATTTTCTAAATATGAGTTGGTATTGTGGTAATATGCACTTACATGTACTCCGTATAATTCATTATACTTTTTGGTAATGTATATAGTCGTGATTGACACTGTAAATGCATTTTAACTCCTATTTCGAGAATAAAAATATATGACTCCTATTTTAGTATATTTTCAATGTTTACTCCTACTTTAGTCTTTTTCTCGTGATTTTTTTATAGAATTTTTTTTACATACTCCGTATTTAATTAGAAAAAAATCAAGATTTTAAAAAAGGGTAATTTACCTAAATAGGACTAAAACATAATGACTTTCTAAATATAGGATCATATGTCTTTATTTCCTAATGTAGGACCATTGGTCATTATCTATTAGTCATTATTCAACTAAATGTCCATCATCACTTGGACATTATTCTTCTCACTAGACATTATTAAGTCATATTTAAGGAATAAAAAAGTTTAATTCATATACTGAGAAATGACTTATGTTTTAGTCCTATTCACTGCAAATTTCACTTTAAAAAAAATCATACTCGCTTAAAAACTTCAGGATTTTAGTGGGAAAAAAACAATCAGACTTTATTTTAATTTTTAAAAAATCTTACAAATCTTAAAAGAAACAAGTCCAAAAGATGATTCGATCTGTAAAATGGATATTTTTATTTTAAAATGATATTTTGGATCATATATACAAAAAAACCAAACCGAATATAGAATCAGATATTTTGGGGTGTCTCCAATTAATATTTTGAAAATTTTTGATAGATACTTTAGAAACCATAGATTATATGAAACTCATGAATTATTTTAATCCTATGCAGAGTTAGCTACTACCAGCAATTAAGTAAAAATCGCTAGATTCTTCAAGAAATATTATAATTTAGCAAGATAATGCAAATTTTCATGTGGATGGCAATGACCAAGAAGTTTTACTAGCATGTCATGAAGGTGACTGGAATATTGAATTAAAAATCCAGCCTCCAAACAATCCAAACCTGAATGTACTTGATTTTGATTCTTTAGGTTTATTGACACACTGCAAGACCAAGCTGCTCATATGTCCTTGGCAAACTTAGCTTGTTTCATGTTGTTACAATAACATTTGAAGAACCGTCACCTGAAAAACTGAATAGAGTAATATTCTTGACCCTTCAAGAGGCCAGGTGATGGGCGAGGTTCTTAATAACAATGGGGAGAACCAATTCAAAATCCCTCAAATGAACAAAACTAAGATGACCAAAGAAGGAAGGAAGATTACTACAGAATTTAGGAGTCAATGAGTACCCTGAGATAGGGTACTTGTTTTTTTCCTGTGCAAACATGACAATTTTTTGCACAGATTTTGGATGGCAAAGACTCACAAGTGTTGTATCTTACTCAATGAGATTTTACCTTGGTATTGTCTTGGGGATTTTTCATGGTTTTTGTAGTATATAACTTAACCAGACTATATACTCCGTATATATTGTAATACAGTGTAGTATCTCTAATTATCAATAATGCAAATGCCTAAGTGTAGCATTTGTAATTATCAGTTGGATATAATCAAGTAAATGTTTGTTTGTCTACTTCGTGTAGCATCTTTTCTTATCAGATTTGATAAGTCCATTTTTGGTCTTATTTTATATCTCATATTTTAACGTTCTTGCGCGTAAATAAAAATAAAATAAGAAATTTAAATAATTTTTCATGCTTAAAAATTCATTTTACAAAAATGTTAATAAAAAAATTGTTCATAATTAAATTTAGTTTTTCCAAACATATTACGGTCAAATTAGAAGAAAAATGTTTCAAATTGAAGATCACAAGTCAAGAAGATGCTGAATCAAGCTTTATTGGTAGCAAAAAGATTGGAACAAGATGACAAACATACATAATTTAGGCCGAATTATAGTCTAGACATCCGAGAGGCGTGCGTCCCAACTCGAGGCCCCACCACCACCAACCCATCATCGATGCCCTAGACCCGGCCCCACCAACGTCGGCCCTATCATCTCCGCCTCAGACCACACCACCACCATCCCCACCATCATTGACTCCCACCACTATCGCCCAAACCCCGCCAACTCTGCTAGTCCTCCCTACCATCACTTCAGCTCTGTCGTCGCCATATATTGGAGAAAGAGAAAAAAGAAAGGGGGAGAAAGACAAGGAGAAGAAGATAAAGACCCATATATGGCAGATCTTAAAGACAATAAAGACGTGAAAGAAGGGGAGGAGTATGTTAGAGTATAAGAAACATTTCTTAGGCCACAACCACAAGCTTGAATTTTTGGTTGGGTTGGTTCCTTGACGTGGTATCAGAGACTTATTGACTAAGAGGTCACAGGTTCGAAACTCAGCATCTCCCAGTTTAAAAAAAACAAGGTTTCATGTGCAATGCTCGAAGAAAAAGACTACGCTTGTACGTGAGGAGACGTGTTAGAGTATAAGAAACATTTCCTGAGCCATAACCACAACCTTGAGCTTTTGATTGAGTTGGTTCCTCGACATAGTATAAAGAGTCAAAATTGTGAAAAGGAGAAAAGAGATAGTCGGGTGGAAGAGAAGAAGGAAGGAGAGAGAAGAAGAGGAAGGGAAGAGAAGAAGTGAAGAATGGGATTCGGATGGACCGAATATAGGAGAAGGAAGAGTGGTGCATAGAGAGGATTCGGATGGCCCGATTATAGGAGAAAGAAGAGTGGTGCAGAGAGAGATAGAGAAGTGTTGATAAAATTTAATGAGATGGATATTTTTGGAAGAGATGAGGTGAAAAGGTAGAATAAGAAGTTTATTTTCAAGGAGTATTTAATTATGAGTCAGAAATCAATCTCGAGTGACTGCATAAAAACAAGAAGATACGTAAATAAGACTAAAACATAATGACTTTTTTAAGTATAAGACCATATGTTTTTATTTTTCAATGTTAGATCATTGGTTATTATTCATTAGTCATTATATATTAAAGTAAATATCCACTGGACATTATTCTTACCACTAAACATTATTAAGTACTCCCTTCGTTCCTTAAAACCCTTCCTCTTTCATTTTTTTTCAATTCCTTAAAACACTTCCTTTTTCTAATAAAAAACCACTTTTGCCCCTATTTTTTCATACCCTACCTATCACATCATACTTTTTCACTAATAACCAAACTATCACATCTTACTTTTACTCATCACATTAGGGGCAAAATTGGAAAGTCAATAAAAATTACACTTTCCTTAATTTGGCTAAAAGTCAAAACAGAAACCTTTTAAGGAAACGTAGGGATTATTATTTAGGGAATAAAAAATTTAATTCTTACATTGAAAAACAACTTATGTTTTAAGAAATATGTGCACTAAATAGCACTAAAATTTAAGTCATTTCCCTAAAAAGCACTTAAACTATTTTATTCTCTAAATAGAACTTAATAATGCCCATAATATCCAGTGATGACAAATATTTATTTAAATAACGACTAATGTATAATGACTAAAAATGCTACATTGGGAAGAAAAACACATGTGGTGTTATTTAGGGAAAGTCATTATGTTTTAGTGCTATTTAAGTAAACTTCTCTATGTTTTAATCTTATTTAGTGCAAAGTTCACAAAAAACAAAACTCATCAAATACACTCATTCGGATAATTTACCTAAATAGGACTAAAACATAATGACTTTCTCAATATAGGATCATATGTTTTTATTTCCTAATTTAGGACCATTAGTCATTATTTATTAGTCATTATTCAACTAAATGTCCAGCATCACTTGGACATTATTCTTCTCACTAGTCATTATTAAGTTCTATTTAGAGAATAAAAAAGTTTAAGTCCTACATTGGGAAATGACTTATGTTTTAGTCATATTCAATGCAAATTTCACTTGAAGGAAATAGACAAATAAAGTTGGTTTTAATTTAGTTAAAATCAAAATGAGATTGTTAACTCCAAGCTAAGTCCAACCACAACCATGAACACAACAACAACAAAAAGGCAGATCGAGCGTGCAACACTAGTTAACGGCACATGACAAAACAGTCCATTGGAATTGACAAAAAAGTACTCCGTAGAAGCTACACAAATGACAAATTAAAACAGCAATAATTCCCAATATAAAGCATATGCATGCGCCTGCATCTGCATGCTGGGCGGATATAGATGATGATGATGCATGATGTTGCATATATGAATTCCCCAGCTAGCTGCTAGCTACTTCAATTCTTCCCGAGGAGAACAGTTGTGAGAACCGAATCAGTATGCAAAGCAGCTTTCAACAACTTCATTCCCTAAACAACAAATTATAACCATTTTTTTCAGAATGAGCCACGACTCATATCATTCATTTTAAGTCAATTAAATCACAAGAGTGCATTTTAAGTCAATTAAATCACAAGAGTGAGTGCTAGGAGAACACCATTCAATGTATTTAAGTGTACACCAACTCATCAAGACAAAAATAGACACACACGAACATTCAATATCTATATGTTTGTGTGATCATTTTTGCCTTAGTGAACGCTTAATTGATGTACCCCAAATGGGGTTCCCCTATTATTTTTCATTAATTTATATCGATCTTTGATGCAACTAATTAGCACTTTTTTTTGCATGTCTTTGATGCAACATATACTAGTCTATTTTTCCAAACAAAAAAAATGATGTTTAACTTTCATGGAGTAGTTAAATAGAGTGACTACATGTGTTCCTTAAAATAATATGGAGTAGTACGTGTTTTTTATGAACAAAAAAAAAATGATGAGAGAATTTAATTACTCGAGTATTTTTCACATAGTTCTACTCGGATAATAATTTACAAAGATATATAGAGGATGGGATAGAAGGGATAAGGGGGGCGGCGTACCACATCAACATCCAAAGAAACAACCTTGACCTCAAGGGATCCAAAATCATTAATGTTGCTGTCATTCATTGTTGTGATGGCAGAAATGGTAGACTGTGGCATCACCTTCAAGTCATCCATCACCATATACCCTCACAAATCCACCACCACCTCCTCCTCCTTCGCCGCCGCCAGCCGAAGACACCTGCGCCTTCACAGGAGGAGCAACATATGTAGGCTCAAGGTTCATGTTGTTGTGGCAGCTAGGACATTTTGCTGTCGGGTCATCGGAGTAACGTGCATAACTGCGGCAATGACCACAAAGGTAAACCTTCTTGGAGTCCAGCGGGTTGGCGGCTGCCGGAGGAGCAGGCATGAGGAGCGGCACGTGGTCGGACGAGGGAGCAGACATTTTGGGGTTCAAGAAGGCATCTTTTGTGATGCCGGGTTGGAGGTAGGTGTCGCCGAGGTCAGCGATGCTGCCGTAGAGATTTCCGAGGGATCCGACCATGGCTTTCTGGGATATGAGTTTGATGACGGTGCCCACCGGCAAGGACATGATTGTTGTGGTTGCTTCTGGTGGGGTAGCCATTGTTTGCAAGACGTAAAGGAGGATTGGATTGGATTGAACGATGCGTCGAGGATATTATGTTCCGGCGGCCACCAATATATAATGCCAATGGTTGGGAGGGAGTAGTAGATATATATATAGACAGACTGTAGGCAGGCAGGCATGCAATGAGCTAGGGGGGCTCAGCTGCTCCATCGCCGCATGCAAGGGGCCTGGGAATTTGGAACTCGCCTCCGTAGCTGTTGAGGCTAGTTTACACAAACTAGATTCGTACCCATTGGCCATATCATGGTTAGTACTTTTTTTATATTTTTCCTTCTCAAATTTTACGAATAAGGAGACTCTTTTTGTCAAATGATAACATTTTTTTTTTACCACAAATTAGGTACTCCCTACGTGGGTTCCATAAAATCCTTCACTTTTTGATTGTTTTTTTTTCAATTCCCTAAAACACTTCTACTTTTTATTAAAAAATCATTTTTTCCGCTACTTTTTTATATCCCACATATCAACTTTTTCACTAATAACCAAACTATCGCATCTTACATTTACCCATCAAATCAGGGCAAAATTGGAAAATCTACCAAAATTATACTTTCCTTATTTTTGCTCAAAGTCAAAATGCAAAGGATTTAAAGAAACAAGAGGAGTATAATCTAAATAAATAATTAAATAAATGTTAACAAAATTTGATATTTCAAAACTATCACTACAAGAATTCGCTTAAATTGCGACGACGGGAATCTGTAACTGATTGGGGACTTTCGTTGCAGATCTGCGACAGCCGATAAGTCTGCGACAACAATGAACATATTGAAAATCTGGTATAAATCTGTGACGGTCTATTAAGTTCTGTCCCAGATCTGCGACCACTGTAAGAGTCTCTCGCAAATTAAATTAAAAATGTATATCCCCAAGACCCCAACGGTATCTTACTCTTTTCAATCCACATCCACAAAAAACGCAATTCCAGTTAGAGCAATCCCCACTTCTCATTCACTCACCGTTGATGTTCATTGTCCTCCTCGCCATCACCGACCTTCAACACTCGCCTGTAACAATGTAATATGTCGTCGGTGTCTTCAGTCAACCGTCGATGCTTCGTGGTGGCACTCCAGTAGCTGGTAGCGACGGATGGAGGAAGTGTTCAATTTTAATTGGACAACAACTGGTTGCAGGTTGGTGCTCAGGGATGTGAGGCACGTCCCCGATATCAGATTGAGTTTGATTTCAGCTGGTTTGCTTGATGATGAAGGTTATGCCAACAACTTTTGTGATGGAAGATGGAAACTCTCCAGGGGCTGCTTGATTATGGCTCGACTCGAGGTAAGAAGCAGAATTCACTTTATGTTATGCAGGCCAGAGTATGTAGCGGAGATGCCAATGTAGCAGATGATGCCTCCGGTGATTTGTGGCATAAGAGGCTTGGCCACATGAGTCAAAAGGGCATGCATATCCTTTCGAGGAAAGATTATCTCCCCGACATTTCAGGTATGCCTTTAAACTCTTGTGTTGATTGTTTGGCTGGAAAACAACATAGAGTTGCATTTCATACTCGTCCCCCACATAGAAGAAAGCATGCCTTAGATCTTGTCCATACTGATGTTTGCTCTATGGATGCTAGATCACACCGTGGTGCACAATATTTTGTGACTTTTATTGATGATTTTTCTAGATAATGGTGGTGAGTATAGGGGTCCATTTGAGAACTATTGCAAAAGTCAGGGCATCAAGCTTGAGAAGACCGTTCCGAAGACACCTCAGCTTAATGGAGTTGCAGAAAGAATGAACAGAACAATTGAAGAGAGAATCAGGTGTATGCTATCCCATGCTAAGCTGCCAAAGTCCTTTTGGGCGGAGGCAATGTTCACTGTTGTGTACCTGATTAACCTTTCCCCTTCAGTTCCTCTTGAAGGTGATGTTCCTCAAAGAGTTTGGTCAGGGAAAGATGTCTCATATAAGCATTTGAGAGTCTTTGGTTGCAGAGCATTTGTTCATATTCCTAGAGATGAGAGATCCAAGCTTGATAAGAAGACCAAAGAGTGCATATTTTTGGGGTATTTAGAGGATGAGTTTGGGTACAGACTATGGGATCCACGTGATAGGAAAGTGATCAGAAGCAGAGATGTGGTTTTCTTTGAAGATCAGACTATTGAAGATTGTGAGAAGAAACAGGGAAATCCTTCTCCATGCATCACAGTTGATCCAGTTCCATCTCTTCCTCCTGTTGTAGTTCCTCAAGATCATGGGGGAGATATGCATGATCATACAGTTGAGTCCCCTGCAGATGACCATCATGATGATGATAATCATGATGATGGTGATGATGGTGTTCCAGAGTCACAACCACACTCAGAGCCGCCTCCAGCACCTCAGTTGAGAATATCCACTAGAGTCAGAAAACCTTCCACGAGATTTTCGGAGGATGATTTTGTGTTAGTCACGGATGGAGGAGAGCCAGAGACATATGATGATGCTATGTCACATGTGCACCGCGAGAAGTGGTACGATGCCATGCAAGATGAGATGACGTCCTTGCATGAGAACCACACATATGAGCTTGTAGAGTTGCCTAAAGGCCAGAGAGCACTCAAGAACAAGTGGGTATACAGATTGAAGTGTGATGAGAGTAGCTCACAACCAAGGTACAAGGCAAGATTGGTTGTGAAGGGTTTCAGTCAGAAGAAGGGCATAGATTTTGATGAGATATTTTCTCCCGTTGTGAAGATGACCTCTATTCAAGTTATACTTGGCTTAGCTGCTAGCATGGATTTGGAGATTGAGCAACTTGATGTGAAGACAGCATTTCTTCATGGTGACCTTGATAAGGAAATCTACATGGAACAACCTGAGGGCTTTCAGGTTAAGGGAAAGGAGAACTTAGTATGCCGTTTGAAGAAAAGTTTGTATGGTTTGAAGCAAGCACCTCGGCAGTGGTATAAGAAGTTTGAGTCCTTTATGGTTGATCATGGCTTCCACAAAACACACGCTGATCATTGTGT
>OOIL02000242.1:967230-997091 GCA_900332095.2 Cuscuta campestris | reverse complement strand
ATTGTTGGCCAGGACACCAAGAAGATTGCTAGCTTGAAGAAGTCATTGAGTAAGTCCTTTGCAATGAAGGACTTAGGCCCTGCTAAAGAGATTTTAGCCATGAGGATCACGCGGGATAGAAAGAACAAGAAACTTTGGCTATCCCAAGAGAGATACATTGAGAAGGTGCTTGGTAGATTCAACATGAGCAATGCTAAACCCGTGAGCTCTCCACTTGCAGGCCACATGAAGTTGAGTATGGACCATTGCCCTACAAGTGAGAAAGAAAAGCAAGAGATGAACAAGGTGCCTTATGCTTCAGCCGTGGGTAGTTTGATGTATGCCATGGTATGTACGAGGCCAGATATTGCACATTCAGTTGGGGTTGTTAGCCGCTACATGTCGAATCCGGGTAAAGAGCACTGGGCAGCCGTGAAATGGATTCTCAGATATCTTAGAGGTACCTCCAGAGTTTGTTTATGTTTTGGTATTGGACAGCCTGTGTTAGATGGGTACACAGATGCAGATATGTCTGGAGATGTTGATACTGCAAAGTCTACCTCGGGATACTTGATGACATTTGCTGGAGCTGCAGTTTCATGGCAATCAAGATTGCAGAAGTGTGTTGCTTTGTCCACTACTGAGGCAGAGTATATAGCCGCTGTTGAGGCAGGCAAGGAGTTGTTATGGATGAGGAATTTTCTTGAGGAGCTTGGTTTGGAACAAGAAAATTATCTTCTTCATTGTGATTCACAAAGTGCCATCCACCTTGCCAAGAATGCCGCCTATCATTCTCGAACCAAACACATTAAGAGAAGGTATCATTGGATTCGAGAAGCCGTGGAGGACAAGTCTTTTGAACTTGTGAAGATTCATACAAGTGAGAATTGCTCGGATATGTTGACCAAGACATTGCCGAAGGAGAAACTCGTGTTTTGTCGAGAGAAAGCCGGTTTGTTTGCTCACTCCATGTAGGAGTGAGGGGAAGATTTGTTGGGAAATTTCCCTCCTACATGGAGGAAGTGTTCAATTTTAATTGGACAACACTTTATATCTCTCTTTTATAGTTGGGCTTATTTTTTTGTGTAAAGCTTTAGCCCAAATATTTTATGGTGGCCCATATATAAATAAATAAAAAAAAGAGAGAGAAAGGGATAAGGGGAGTAAAAAGCAAAAAGAAGAGGTGAGAGGGCAGTGGCAGTAGCCAATACGCAGGAGAAAAGAAGAAAAAAAACAGGATTTCCGCCACACTGTGCAGCAGCCCCGTTTTCAGTCCGGATCGAAGGCCTAACGAAGTTCGATCGTGCTCAAATTTTAGTATGTTGTTCCTCACATACTCCTCTTCAAATCCAACGGTCAGATTCTCATTTTGATGCCCGGAAGGCTGTTTTCTAGCTGCATTTTCAGACCTCCGTTTTTGGGAGTTTTTATTCCATTTTATGTTGAATTGTTGATTGTTGTTGTTCCAAGGTTGCTCCTTGATGATTGTGTATGCCTCTAGTGTTTACTAGAGAGGAGAACTTGTTGTACCCACTTGGTTCTTGGTGATTAGTGGAAGTTTGGGTGCCGTTGTTGAGCGACCGTGGTTTTCTCCCCAATTTGGAGTTTCCACGTAAATCGTGTGTTCTTTATTTTATTTCCGTTGCTATCTATTTGTGGTGGTGGTGCTGATTTTTGGAGTATATTGTACTTTGTTGTTCATCTCATTAATTTGGGGAAAAGATTTTATACGCTTTCGTTGTGTTTTGTTCCGTGCTTCCCCAACATGGTGATAGTGTGACAATCACAATGTGACAATGTCGTGAGTGTGGCAGTGTAGCAATGACAGTGTGAACTCATATTTTGGTATTAAAAGTCTTGTGACTCTTATTTTGATATTTTCATAAATTTTTACTCTTATTTAGGAAATTCTCTAATTTGAATTTGAAAAATGATATGATTAGCAAAGGGCAAAACAAAATTTTCGAAAACCAAGATTCTTCAAAAACATGAATACAACATAAAAGATGTGCACGTACAGCTTCCATCATAAAGGATGGTGCATGCACAGAACAAAACACGTACTTGGATTAAGAAAAAAACTTGACTAAAAGCCATTCCCAAAACATGATACTTCGTATGATTCAAGATTACGACGACTTTTTGAGAAAGACAGTTGTGAGAACTGAATTGGTCACTAAAGCAGCCTTCAACAACTTCAATCCCTGTGTGCCAACAAACAAAGTGTAACAAAATGAATAATGAGACAGAGAGCCAATGCTCCCTATTCATGCTTAGAGATTCAACCTTGTATGAAAAAAGGAGATCAGCAAACTAAATTTAGTACCCAGAGATCAGATCAATTTTATGTACCTATCTTAAAATTAGCTTCTCATTTGTTAGAGTGCATCCCACATCAGAAGTTGAAGAGTAAAATAATCGGCATATAAGCTCTTCAGTTGAACTAACTAATCGATTGAATTCAATCTTTTAACATGGTTCAGCCCAAGTGTCTTATAGCTCAATCCAGTTATCTCTACCGAATACTAAATTCTATCATGATATCAAAACTAATTTTAGTCTACCTCATTTGTCAAGGTGTCCATCTAGACGTTCATTTCTAGCGGCTCGTTAGTCTCTAGCCCAGTTGTCCGTATAGAGTATGTACCCAACGACTTGTGGCCTATTTAACACGATTGCTCGTCTGGAAGTCCATACCCAGTAGCTCGTGGTCAACCGGTTAGATTCAAAATGACTCGATTGTCCACTTGAGGGGGTGTTAGAGTACATCCCACATCGGAAGTTTAAAAGTAAAATAATCGGTATATAAGCTCTTGAGTTGAATTAACTAATCAGTTGAATTCAATCTTTTAATGTGATTCAACCCAAGTGTCTTATGGCCCAATTCAATTATCTCTATCCAATTCTAAATTCTATCATCATTGGACTTTTACAGTCTTATATGCAAATTCAATGTAATTTTTAGCTTGATTATAAAAAAAACAAAATGGAAAGTTAATTTTAGGAGAAAGGGAGTAATTATCTTTGTTTACAAAAGGACGTACCACGTTGTTATCCAAAGAAACAACCTTGACCTCAAGGGATCTAAAGTCCGTAATGTTGCTGTCATTGAGGGTTGAAATGGCAGATTGTGGAATCACCTTCAAGTCATCCATCACCATGTAACTCACAACGCCCCTCACAAACCCTCCTCCCTCGCCGCCAGTGGTGGTAGACACCTCCGCCTTCGCCGGAGGAGCAACATATGTAGCCGAAACGGTCATGTTGCCGCTGCAGTAAATACATTTCGCTGTTGGGTCATCGGAGTAACAGGCACTAGTGCAGTAAGTAAAGATCAAACCACCACCCCTTACGATTATAAGTGTTAATTTTTTGGTAGTTAGAGCAAATGTAAACCTTCCTGGACCCCGACGTGCCGGCGGGAGAGGCAGCAGGCATGAGGAGTGGCACGTCGGAGGACGTAATTGACACTTTCGGATTCAAGAAGGTATTCTTGTTGATACCAGGTTGCATGTACGTGTCGCCGAGGTCGGCAATACTGCCGTAGAGATTCCCAACGGCGCCGACCATGGATTTCTGGGTTACAAGCTTGGTGACGGTGCCCAGCGGCAAGGACATGAGGCACAACAAAGAAATCCACAAATGGTTTCTCTGCTTCGGCGAATACCACCTTCTGGGCCTTCCTGTTGATCAGGAGCTTCAGCGTCATGGGTGTGGGTGATGAAGCCGGAGATGCCATTTTTTGCTGGAGAGATCGATGATTATTGGATGAGATTTTCTTTATGTTTTTTTTTTCTTTGCTTTCGTTTTTTTGTTATATATTGATAGATGCGAATATATATGGGATGGAGCAATCGAGAGACAGGTAAAGATACTCGATCGGTCGATCGGCTGCCGGCTCAGGGAGTAGATTTACGACCATTGGCTTTCCGCCGATCAAAATTCAATGCAGTTATAAAATTCAATGGTTTATCGACGCATGTGAATGGAGTTGATCCCCACATTCTCTCACACAAATTGATGCTGTTTCACCATAGATCTTCTTGAAAGTTGAAGCGTTGTTTAACTTTGACTATTCGCCTTGCTTTGGACATCCATATAAATATGAGTTTTTCTATGAAAAATTTACTTAAATGACACTAAAACATAATGACTTTTCTTATATAGTAACATTTGTTTTTTTTAGGAAAAGTTAGATCCGCCTATCTTCTTCTCTCTCTAATTAATTACAAGAGATGATGAGAGTAAACTCTAATCACTTTGTTCAACCACCTTATTTTTTCTTATATACGGAGTACTACTTTTGTCCTTGAATAGATATTGAATGCAAAGTGGTTGATGGTCAAGGTTTGGTGTAGCCAAAATTCCTAATGGTATGGTTCTGATTGTTCACGATGTTTCGATTATCCTCAAGATTTCCAATATTTTCATTGTTTTGATTCTCCATGTGTATAATCTCTGGTCCATTTGCTTTGTTTATTTGTGTATTCTGTCTTTTGCAAGTATATTCAATTTCAGGATCAAATGATGCTTCAAGAGATATATGTTAGGTTCTTCTAGTCATGCACCGCAGAAAAAATTATTAGAAAAAATCAATATGCACTAATAAGATAAAAAAATAAATAAAGATAGAATAATAAAATTAAAAAAAGACGGAAAACAAATACTTCTAAACTAATCTACTTTGCCCTCCCCGGCAACGACGCTAAAAAATTGGTGTGTGTCGTTTTAACACTAAATAATAAAACTAAACTAACCCGTAGACATGGTAAGTTCAAGTCGATCCGAGATAGAGGCAAGAGTTAACTACTCCTTCTGTTCTTTTAAACTCTTCCACTTTTGACTTTGGGCAAAAATAAGGAAAGTTGATTGATTATTAGAGAAAAAATATGATGTGATACGTATGGTATGAAAAAGTAAGGGTAAAAGTGGTTTTTTAATAGAAAATGGAAGTGTTTTAGGGAATTTAATTCTTAGATTTTTTTTCCTTGAAATTGATTTAAAGCTAAATATAGGTAAAAATAGGGGTGAGCAATTTAACCGAACCGACCGAATAACCGATACAATTTAACCGAACCAACCGTAATTTTAAATTCGGTTTAGGTTTTCGGTTTTAATGTCTAAAAATTTTCGGTTAATTCGGTTATCGGTTTCAGTTTCGGTTCTGGGCAATTTCCCAAGTCAGCCGCAGCCAGCAAGTCCCAAATCTGTAGTGTTGTTCTCGGTCCTCACCGGCAATCACCATCTCCCAATCTCCCGGTTCCGGCGTTCTCAAACCGACGCCAAGATCTAATCGGAAATCACCATCTCTGTTCCGGTGTCACCAATCGGCAATCATCGGGTTTCTTCATTCTTTTTTGTTGCTAATTATTATTCTTTGAGATGCATTACTAGCCATGGCCGACGATCATCAAAAGGTAGTCACCAGTAATTGATCATAATAGTTGAATTATTGATGCTAATTAGCCTCGACTAATTGAATGCTTTGAGATGCTAATTAGCCATGGCTAATTGAATTTGAAGTTTTTTCAAATTTCATTTTTCAATATTTGCATTTGGCAGTAGGAAGTAGGTTTCTAGGATGAAAAATTCGGTTTTTTCAAACCGACCGAACCAGTCGGTTTTTTGTCGGTTTGGTTTGTTCAATTCTCGCTTTAATTCAGTTCGGTTCGGTTGGTTATTACGAGTACTTTTAATTTTCGGTTATTTCGGTTTTGGGCTGAAACAGGCCGAACCGAACCGATGCTCACCCCTAGGTAAAAATGAAAAAATAAATTTTAAAGGTAAACCAAACAACTACTCTCTCCGTCCCAAATTATTTGCCACATTTGTATTCCTGAGGCAAAATATCAAGTTTTTTCAATTCATTTTAATTATATATTGGTAAAAAAATAAAAAATAAAATTTACATATAAAAAAACTACATGAAAAGTTCTTCGAAATAAGAGGTGTCAAGAATATTTTATTTTATCAAATAATCAATGAAAACGTCGAAATAAACAAAAGTTTCTGACACTGCTGAAAAAGCAAATGTTGTGAATATTTAGGGACGGAGGGAGTAATAAATTTTCTTAGTTCCATATATGTAGTCTTTTTTAAAAATGATTTTAGATTCAATTAATGTGTGTAGTCATCATTGACTCGTCAGAAAAACTCCATGAAAACAGTTTCACGTATCAATCTCTCTGATCCCTATACTCCGTACTATAGGAAAGGATTCTTCTTAAGTAATGTGAAGAATAGAATAGTTGAAAAGTGTTAACTAGAATTTAGAATGGAGAGTACTTCATGTAAAGTTTGATAATTCGAGTAGACACAATAGGAAGAAATAAAAAAGACAAAAACAAGACCCTACCAGTTTCATTCAATAAACTTTTTTTCTTTACAGTTTGATAGCTAAAACTTAAAATTTGTTGAATCAACTTACATGAATACCAGTAATTTTTTAGAGAAGGAAACACATATCAATAATTAGGGTAGAATTGATCTTTGACATGAATGTGTTACTCTTCCAAAGCATGCATATCAGTGATATCACAAAATATTTTTTTACTACTCTGTAATAATTTATTCATCACATCAAATGTATTTTTAGAAAGTCAATACAAAAATGAAAAATATTCTTATCTTAAATTTCTTAAAAGGTTAAATAAAAATATCTGTAAGAGACAAGAAAAGTAAGATGCTAGGTGTAAAAAAAAGAACAAAAATCCTTCAAATTTGGGCCGAGTTGGAAAGAAAGACGGACGTAAGAACAGAATCCGTTTTGAGAGCGGCCTTCAACAGCTTAAGTACCTCGTCAAACCCCAACTGGACGACTTTGACCTCCACGCAACCAAAATCCTTGAGCCCATTCTCATTGAGCGCAACAATGGTAGATATGGTCGAGTGGGGAGCCACCTTCAAGTCATCCGTCACCATGTAAGTCTCCCATCCCGCCACCACCGCCGGCGCCGCGTCCTCCGGCGGTGCAAGGTATTCGGCCAGGACGTCCAAGCAGTAGGAGCCGCAGTTGGGACAGGGAGTGTTGGGGTTGTCGGTGTACCAAGGGTAGTCGTCGCAGTTGCCGTCGAACAAGCCGCCGCACACGTAAACCCTGGGCCTAATAATTTGGGAAGTGCCGCAGAGGCCGGCGATGCTGTCGTAGAGATTCCCGAAGGACTCCGCCTGGGATGCTTTGTGGGACACCAGTTTGGCGACGGTGCCCAGCGGCAAGGACATGAGGTCGTACAGGAAATCCACGAACGGTTTTCCGGCTTCGGCGAAAACCACCTTTTGGGTCTCCTTGTTGATCAGGAGTTTCAAGCTCACTGTCGTCGCTGTTGCTGGATGGGGAGCAGAAGAAGCCGAAGCCATTATTGTTGTGTTGATCGAGAATGCAATTGATTGGAGTAATTTATTTGATTTTTTTCTTTGATAGTCATAGAGCCATATATATAGGAGCATTGTATCCTAAAATTTTCCTTCCTTTTCCATAACGTATACGGATTAGGGACTAATTCATAATCCTAATCCTAGTTGGAGTAATATTTGTGTGTATTAGTTAGTTTCTTTATTAATAGGAAATATTATTCTGGATTTCTAAATTATGTTTTTTTACCTTATTTATTTGTGAAATTTGCACTAAATAGGACTAAAACATAATGACTTTCTTAATGTTGGACTTAAATTTTTTTATTCCTTAAATAAAACTTAATAATGACCTTATGGAAGGAATAATGTCCAGTAATAATGGACATTTAGGGGCTGTTTGGCAACTTCTGAATAGGTAAGTGCTGAACCAGTAAGAGGTCTGAGCCATTAAGTGCTAAACCAGTAAGAGGTCTGAACCATTAAGAGCTAGTATATTACTTAACTATTCAGAGGCAAATGTCTGATCAATTCAGATAAGAGGTCTTAGCCATTCAGGCTCTGTATAATACTTAACCATTCAGAGGCAAATCTTTTAACCATTCAGACATCTGAACCATTAAGAGGCTGAAACAAACAGCCCCTTAGTTGAATAATGACTACTTGATAATGACCAAAGGTCCTACATTGGGAAATAAAAACATATGGTCCTATATTGAGAAAGTCATTATGTTTTAGTCATATTTGGGTAATTTTTTCTATTTATTTCATATTTCATATTTAGACTTTAGTAAGGAATCTTTAGAGCAACTCCAACACAAAAGCCGAAGACTAAAATTTGGACGATATAGCTGTTAGTGTGCTGATTTCACATCTCCAATGTAGCTTCCAATTTATAGACTATAAGCTACAATGCATTTCGCATAATCTATGAATAGATGGCACTATAGTAAAAGCTAAACATTAGAAGCAATGAAATACTCCCCTCGTCCCAAAATATATGGATGTTGTGATTTTTAAGAATTTTAAGAAAAATGTATTTTAATGTTGAGTTTCTAAAAATATCCTTGAATGTGATGAGTAAAAGTAGGATTTAATTAATGGATTAATAGTAAATAAATGTGATATGATAGGTAAGTTAAAAATTATTAGGGGTAAAAATGAATTTTTAATAGAAATGGAAAAAAAAATTGAGAAAAAAAAAGTTTTCAGGGACAAAAGGATTAATACAAGCAACTAGATATATATATATATATATATATATATATATATATATATATGAAATATATATCCTATTTTTCATGTTATGTAGTTAGGCGAGCAACAACATTTATTTACTATAGTTGCCTAGGAATATGACATTTATTTTCGAGGAATTAATTATACTCCTAACTTATATGCAAGAAATTATATGGTAAAAAGAAAATGCATTCAAGTCATATATAGGTTCATAAATGAGACCAAAATATAACCTCTCAATGATAAAAAGGGATTGTTCAAATCCAACAACATACTTGTTCAAAAAGGGATTGTTACGTCCAACAAGGGATACAAAAGAAGGCTGCGCAGGCACCATATATAAATGGTACACTACACACATGCTCGAAAGTTAAAAGCAAAAAAATCAAAGTTCAAAACACATAGTACTTCAATTCCCAGCACATACATGGATATGATATGATATGATGCACATTCATATTTGCGCCGACTTCACTTGGAAAGAAAAACCGTTGTAAGAACGGAATCAGTTTGCAAAGCAGCCTTCAACAACTTTAGCCCCTGACATTACATACATATAAATTGTTGATGACAAAATCTGGACATATTAAGTTTTAGCCATTCTTTAATAAGAGCAATGCACACTAATAAACTAAAGAGAAATTTACTTAAATAGGACTAAAACATAATGAATTTTCCAATATAGGACCATATGTTTTTATTTCCCAATGTAGGACTTTTGGTCATTAACAAGTAGTCATTACTCAAGTAAATGTCCATCATTACTAAGTCATTATTCTTCCCACTAGGTCATTATTAAGTTCTATTTAAGAAACAAAAAAAGTTAAGTCCTACATTGTGAAAGTCATTATATTTTAGTCTTATTTAGTACAAATTTTACTAAACTAAATGATTAAAATACTCCATAGTACTCCCTCTGTCCACCATAGATCTTCCCAGTCACTATTCACAGGGTCAAACTTCACTTACTTTGTTTGCTCATTTTTACCAGTCATTTCATAAAATAATATAGCCTTGTCACCTCTAGTTTTGTAGAACTTTTCATATAGTTTATTTCTATATAAATTTTATTTTAAAATTTTACTCCTATAATCAATTAAATTGAACCAAAAATAAAATTGGTCAAGCCTCGTAACGCGTAATGGGAAGATCTTAGGTGGACGGAGGGAGTATTACAGATGATTTAAATTGAAAAGGAGAACATACCTAGGGATGCCCTGTTGTAAATATTTAATTCTACGTAATTAAAATAAAATGCTTAAAATATTGAGACCAAAATCATAAATTTAAGTTAAAGTATACGTGTTACAGCATTAAAAGTCTTTATTGGCAATAACCGCAAGGTTGAGCTTTTGGTTAAGTCGGTTCCTTGATGATATGTCAAATATATTTGACCATCAATGCACATTGTGAATTACTTTTCATATTGATTTTAAAAAAGGGATATTTTTGAGTTGAGTTTTAAAAAATATCATTAATGTGATAGATAAAAATAAGATTTGATGATAAATTATTTTTGAAAAGGTATAAGTTAATAAGTAAGTTAAAAATTAAAAGGGATAAAAATAATTTTTTTAATAAAAAAAGAAATAATTTTGTGAGAAAAAAAAAAGAAAGGAGAAGTTAGGAAGAGTACCTCATCAACACCCAATTGGACAAGTTTGACCTCAAGGGAACCAAAATCCTTAACCCCGTTCTCATTCAGTGCGGTAATGGTAGAAATGGACGAATGGGGAACCACCTTCAGGTCATCCATCACCGTGTACGTCGCCACTCCTCTCACGTACCCACCGCCTTCAGCCCTTGTTGACGACGCCGCCTCCGCCGTGTTCGGCGGCGCTACGTACCTCCCCTCGGCGTCCATGTAGTACCCGTCACCACAGCTGGGACACGTTGTATCCGGGTCATCTGTGTACCGCCCATAGTTGCGGCAATTACCGTTGTACGCTCTACTACATACATAAACCTTCTTCCTCTCTGAAGAAGGGCCTCTTCCGGCGCCGGCAGGCGGCATGAGGAGTGGGACATCATCGGTGGACAGAACTGGCATTTTCGGGTTCAGCAAGGTGTCCTTGTCGGTCCCAGGTTGAAGGAAGGTGTCGCTGAGGTCAGCGATACTGCCGTAGAGATTTCCGAGGGACCCCACCATGGCTTTCTGGGTCACAAGTTTGATGACGGTTCCCACGGGTAAAGACATGATGTAGAACAAGAAATCCACGAACGGTTTCTCCGCTTCCGCAAAGACCACCTTTTGGGCCTTCTTGTTGATGAGTAGCTTCAAGCTCACCGTTGTTGCCGGTGGGGAAGCCTCTGATGCCATTGTTGGAGAGATGATTGGCGGTGATCGAGGATTGAGGAAGAAATACTTTTTTTTTTTCATTGGTGGGCATAGAGGGAGAAGTGTTAATAATCCGTAACAAATAAGGTATTCGAACGGGCGTGCCAGTGTCGATAAAAGCTAACTAATGAAAAAAACTCCGTGCTGCATGCAGGGGTATAATGATCGGGCGGCGGGACCGTCGTCGATCCAAATTCAAATGCGGTCAGTGCTAAATTAATGTCCAAATTCGAACTACGCATGTCTGGCGTTGAACCGGACGAATTAAATTCCTCCAAAGCAGTTAGAGCAACGCCAAAGGAAGGAATTCTTTTAGCTTCCCAAAAAAAAGGCGATTATACTTTCTCTGAGAAATACTCTCTCCTTCCATCTACGGAGTAATGTTTTCTCATTGTGTGTTATGAGACTTAATTGATTTTATTTTCAATTCAATTTATTTGAATATAAGAGTAAAATTTTTAATATAAAATCTATGTAGTAATAAACTATATTAAAAGTTCTACAAAACCGGAAGTGACAACATTTTATTATTTTACAAAATGAATAGTAAAAATAAACAAAAAGTTTGACCCTGTGAATAATGTCTAGAAAGATCTATGGTGGACAGAGAGAGTAATTTGATTCCAATGGATAGAGGGTATTATAAAAGGTAAACATACTTTTCCCAAATTAAAAGACATTTTTGGGTTAATTTCAAAATTAATGTCTCTTTTAAAGAGATTTTAGATAAATTAAAAGAACCATATGTTTTTATTTCTCAATGTACGACCATTGATCATTATCTATTAGTCATTATTTAACTAAATACCCAACATCGTTTGACATTATTCTTATTGCTAGTCATTATCAAGTCCTATTTAGAAAATAAAAAAGTTTAAGTACACATTGAGAAGTGATTTATGTTTTAGTCCTATTCTGTACAAATTTCACTTGTTTTTTTAACAACGTTCAAAATAAAACAGTTTTTAAATTTTAAACAGTTCTTTTGTGTAAACTTTTTTTGTGTCTCATTTTTTATTGAGAAATTATAAAAGGTATATTTCGTATCGTAACACCTTGTCAAGTTAATTTCTCTTTTCAATTTTATAGACTAAAATTTAAAAACTGTTTTATTTTGAACGTTGTTAAAATAACAAGTGAAATTTGTACGGAATAAGACTAAAACGTAACATAAGTCATTTCCAATGTAGGACTTAAACTTTTTTATTTACTAAATAAGACTTAATAATGACTAACAATAAGAATATCAAATGATGTTGGGCATTTAGTTGAATAATGACTAATAAATAATGATCAAAAGTCGTACATTAAGAAATAAAAACATATATTCCTATATTGAAAAAATCATTATGTTTTAGTCCAATTTAGATAAATTGCTCAAAGTTTAAGTCTTATATTAAAAAATGACTTATATTTTTGTATTATTTAATACAAATTTTACTTTTAGAAAATTAGGGAAGAGAGAGAGAGAAGGGGGTGAGAATAAACACCTCATTATTCATAAGGCAATTCATTTCAGAAAAAGGGCACGCATATTCCTAGAAAATGATAAAAGCATTGGGCATTTAAATGTGTACTTTTAAATTATTTACTATTTATGTATTTAAATGTCTACTTTTTAATTATTTACAAATATTTTGGTCACAAAAATACACAAATTTACAATTTATGTCTTTAAATATCTACTTTTTTATTATTTATCATTATTTTATTCACTTGGTGAGGTGCATAAATGGAAAGTTTGTGTATTTTATAACCAAAGTTTTTGTGACTTTAGTATTTAACATAGAGGATATATGCCATATTCATGGAGCAAAACAAACAACAATAACAAGGACATGATAATAAAAAACAGAACACGAGATGTGAAATAAAGAAAGTTCTCCTCCTCAAGTTTGATAAATGGATACATATATATATATATATATATATATATATATATATATATATATATATATATATATATACATACATAGATTTTGGTTCAGGTGAGAATGCGATCTTATAAAAGAAATAAGAATGAATTTGGTGCTTTAGATTGTGAGATTTAAGGGTTAGGATTGCATCAAAATTAGGTGCACCAAAATGGTTTGAAAATGCATCATGTCAAAATGCACCAAAAACCTTTGAAAATGCACTATCTCAAAATATGAGCGCAGGATGCAATCTGAGCCGCATGATGCATCAGATCTAAAGGCCAGATTTTATTCTTATTTCTTTCACCAAGGTGCATTCTCACTTGATCCAGCCCCTATATATATATATATATATATATATATATATATATATATATATTCCATTTGGTCGATCGATAAAGATTCCTTTGGAGCGAGAAACACAGCAGTGAGAACCGATGTAGAGGTCAACGCAGCATTCAGCAGCTTCAGAGCCTGTCGTCGTCATAGTAACAATTACTCACTAGCTCCTTTTCTTAAAACAACTCTTCTATCATTGTTTGCTTTTCAAAAATACTTCCACGTCCTACTAAAAAATCAATTTTATCTTGTTTTTCCAATCTTACTTACTCCCTCCGTTCCCCTGTATTTGTCCACATTTGACTTTTAGAACTGTTCATCTTAGCACTTTGACTCATCAAATTCTCTCAATGTAAAAGTCTAAATCTAGTCATGTATGATCTTGTTTAATTTGTCTTAACATATAGATTATTAATATATAATTTTTATAATTTTTTAATATACAAATTACAAGATAAAATGGATTAAAGAAGTGCATTGGATGGTGTGTAAAAATGAAAGTGGACAAATACAGGGGGACGGGGGGAGTATTAATTCATGCTTTTTCACTAATAACCTACTCAATACATACTCCCTCCGTTCTAAAATTAATTTCCTAATTTGACTTTTGCAGTCAAACTTTTTAAACTTTGACCGTAGATTAAGAAAAAAATACATTGAATTTTCATATAAATTTATTGGGAATAGATTCATTTTAGAATATAGTTTTGAAATATACTCCCTCCGTTTTTTAAAACACTTCCTCTTTCATTTTTTTTACTTCCAACAAAACACTTCCACTTTCTATTAAAAAACCACTTTTACCCTTACTTTTTCATACCTTACCTATCACATCATACTTTATATCTAATAATCTATCCATCACATCTTACTTTTACCTATCACATCAAGAACAAAATTGGAAGTCAACTACAATTTAATACTTCCTTATTTTTACACAAAGTCAAAATAGGAACACTTTTTCCAAACGGAGGGAGTATAATTTTTACTCCGTATAATATATATATATATATATATATATATATATATATATATATATATATATATATATATATATTATATATTTTATATATATATATATATATATATATATATATATATATATTATATATATTATATATATATATATATATATAATGGCGTTCTTTTCTCTCTCTATAGCTCCTTTCCACCGGCGATGGCGTCTCTGACTCTTCAGCGATGTCGGATAACTTTCGTTCCTTCGCTGATGTTGGTTCCCCCCAACACCCGCCGGCGAAATTCAAGGGTTTGCCCTCGATTTCATTCTCTGATGAGGAGATTCATATATTATCAGGTAAGTTTCGCAGATCCCTTGTCGGTAGCTTCAACGAGAAAAGGCCTCCTCTTATTTTAATCCGTAAGACCCTTGAGAAAATTGGATTCTCAGATTCGTTTAAATTGGGATTACTTGATGATTCTCATGTTTTGCTGCAATTTGAATCTGAAACTGATTTTCTCCGTTGTTTATTGAGAAACCGATGAAATATTGGTTCCTCCTATATGCGAGTTTTCCGATGGACTGCAGATTTCGACCCCTCGGTGGAATCCCCTCTAGTCCCAGTTTGGGTAGGGCTAGAGGGACTGCCAATCCATCTCTTTGACAAACCCACCCTTTTCTCCATTGCTAAATTATTTGGCTCTCCACTGCAAACTGATGCAGCCACTGTGAATTTGAGTAGGCCTAATGTGGCCAGAGTCTGTGTGGAGGTTAACCTTTCAAAGGAACTTCCCAAGGCTATTTGGATACACTTAGGTAGCTCATCCTACCTTCAATCCCTTCTTTTTGAAAATCTGCCATCCTATTGTAACTCCTGCCATCAATTGGGTCACAAGTCCTGCAAATCAGGAACCAGAAACTCTCGCTGGGTTAGGAAAACCAAGCCAAGAGGCAAGGCTGTGGCCCCTGGCCAGCAGGTGTGTTTTCCTAGCAGCGCAGCTGTGCCAACCTCTACTACCCCCATTACTTTTGGTAGCTTTGAAACTGGTCACCAGTACGTCACAACAAAGGACATAGGGCCATGCCCTACAATGAGCAAGAATGGTCCTCCACCACGTTTGGACAGTACTGCTTTGGCCCCTATAACTAATGCCAACTTGACTTTAAATGGCCCTCCCCTTACAGGTTTGGACAGTACTCCTTTGTCCCTCCCAACAGATGCTAATTTGGATGCCTCCTACTTGGAATGTGCTCAACACCAAGATACCAAAGACAGCCCATTACTGACTGGTCCATGTGAGCTTGAATTCACGAAAGAAGGACCCTCGTACCCCGTTGAACAGAATTTGTCACCCCAGATCCTCCCCCAATCTCAAAATGATGGTTATGACCCAAATCATACCGATGAAAATATGAGAGCACACGAGACTCACCGTGAGTCCTCGGATGGCACTCCATCAGACACTACGGTCCCTCCCATTGGAAATGATGATGCTTTATCTGATCCATCTACCCACACCAAAGTTCATGCTGGAAAAGATGACGAGGCCGGTAAGGATGCTCTCTCCGAGGCAGAACCGGTTTCACCCCACACCCAGGAGGGGAATACTAACATTTCTTCTGAGCCTAGGTCTTTTTGCAGGTATATCAAGGTCACTGAACAACGAAGCAGCCCTTCGTTACAAGAATTCCAAAAATTGAGCTTCACGGAGCAAATTGCAGAACTGAAACGAGGGCACCAACAACTCAACTTCATGCAACCAAAAACTCCATTTCAATCAATACAAGGTATAGGTCCAAAACTTGACGATGCCAATCTTTTCGAAGTCGAAGTCCTTCAAGACCATGATGAAAATGAAACTCATGAAGAGAGCGATCCTGAAACTCCAACCATTGAAATCCGCCATAAAGGAGAACCTCCTGACGTGACGATCCAGACGCGCAGTGGTCGTGTTCCATATGCAGGGCGTGGCCAAAATACTTGCGGGAGGGGGCGTGGAAGACGCGGAAGACGTGGCAACCACAACCCATCCTAGTCCTCTTAAATTATCTTTTCACTTTCTATTGCTATCCACCTGTTTTGGATAGTATTGTTTCCTTTATGAGGGCTTTGGTCTAGTCCTCCCTCTTTTGTATCTCCCCCCCTCTTTCCCATTAATAAACATCACTTTTATAAATAATATATATATATATATATATATATATATATATATATATATATATATATATATATATATATATATAAAACTTGAGATATTAATGTTCAAAGTGTCGCTTGGAGACCGTAAAAAATCAAATGAAAAGTTAATTTTAGGAGGAATAGTACCTCATCACGTCCAAAAGTAGCATCCAAGACCTCCTCAAGGGAGGAAAAGTCCTTGATCCCAAACAACTTCATCATGTCAATGGCATTCAAAGTAGAGTGTGGCTTCACTTGCAAGTCATCCGTCACCATATACGTCACAGCCTCTTTCACATATCCAGAGGCCATATCGGCGACAATAGACACACGGCTTCCGGTGTTGGTGCCGGTGAACAGGTCGCCGGGCAAGAGGTAAGGCGTGAAGGAAGACAATAGAGATTCATTTTCTTTGAAAACAGAGCCCCTGACCTTGGTCGGATGAATGTAGGCGTCGCTGAGGCTCATGACGCTTTTGTGGAGGATTCCGAGGGAGCAAGCGGAGGCGTTGTGGAGGTGTTTGGAAAGGGAGGCGACAGGCAGAGAGAGGAGGTATATCAACAAGTCCACAAAGTCTTTGTTGGCTTCGGCATACACCACTCTGCCCGCCTTTCTGTCCACGAACAGCTTCAAACTCATCCTCGATCGCCGCCTCGCGCCTACGTCGTCAAGCCAGATCGAGTTCTCTACAACAGTCTACCCTATGATATGATAATTAATAATAATAATACTATTAATAATAGCAAAAATAAGATCAGAATCCCTTAAATATGGCCGACGCACGAGAGCATTGATGAGTTGTGTGTGCCGAAAATGACCGTTCAATTAAAATTTGTAAACTTTGACATTAAATTAAATAAAAATAGTATTAGATATTGATACAAATAGAGTTTTATTAGATTTATTATATTAAATATTTTTTAAATATTATTTTATTTAATTAAAATATAATATATATTTTATTTAATTATAGGTCAAATGTTGAAAACAGTTGACCGAAAAAATCAAAACTATACAAATACTCAGGAACGGAGGTAGTATTTATTACTCCCTCATAATATGAGCAAGTAAAATAATCATGTTTTATTATTTAAATAAATATTTTTTAATAAAAAAATTATATTAAAAGTTCCACAAAAATGATATTCACTTAAAGTGCACCATAGAAGCACTCTGCTCTCGATCTCCCTCTCAAAAAAGGACGACACTCTTAATATATTTAAAAACTACATCAAAAAATCTACAAAACTAGTTATGACATGAATACATTATTTAATCAAATGACTAGTAAAAATATAAAAAGAAAGTGAACAAAGTTTGAGTATGTGAATAATAAACAAACAATTTAATTTAGGATGGAGGAATTAATACTTTTGTGACACACTCATTATAACTTTTCCTTGCATTATCGAATATCAATTTTAATAATATTTTTTTCTTAATTTCTATGCGACGAAGAAGCCATCTTAAAAAAAATTGGATAAAGAACGCATTATTTTTTTTTGTCTTAGTGGAAAGAAAAAATAGATAGAAATATATAATTCATTGTTATCTACTTATCTCAATGAATAAAAAATAATCTCAGACCGAATTTTATACTCTCTTCGTCCTAAATTAAATTACTTTATCATTCACAACTTCAAACTTTATTTCTTATTTTCATTAGTAATTTATTTCTTAAATTACTTTTTTTCTTATTTTCATTAGTAATTTGATAAGATTATACAATCATATCACCACTAATTTTGTAGATCATTTGATGTAATTTCTTAAATATATAATTTTTTTTTATTGTACACCAATTTGAAAATAACTTGAGACGAGCGTCATAAACTAAAACAGACGATTTAAATTGAGAGAGCGAGAGTACATTAAAATCTTTCCACATTTTGTTCTTCCTAATCACAATGACTTGAGAAAACAAAATTTGAAAAAAAAAAAGATTATTGTTGACTGTGTTAAATAGAGCGTGTGTTATATTGGTCCCATTTGGCATCAGCGTTAGCGTTAACGTTTTGAAAAAATCATCTGACGGTAGCCTTTAGCGTTAACGTTTTCCATTTTAATCCACACCACTAATATTTTATCCAAGACGGTAAAGTTAATTGAAAACACTCCTCCCAAACAAGGCCATAATTAGATGTGCAATATTATTGTCTATTCGTTTCAACATACTTTGACACGCTTTTTATTTTGGTTGTTAAACAAACAAAAATGAGTAAATCACACCACGTTGTTAATTTAAAGATTGTTGAATTTTGTGAATGAGTTCTTTTAAATCCTTATTACACTCCGGACAAATACACATGACATCCATATGTAGTTGGGAAGAAGATCAAAGCATGGATTTCATTTCATAGCCAAAACAAAAGACAAACTACTGCTCATAACATGACCCTGGACCTGTTGGAGGGCTTCGTGCATAAGAGTTTGTAACGGGGGCGGCTTGAACACCCCGCCTTGTCAGGAGGCACCTGAAATACTCCAACCTCTGCTGCGCAACTGCTGTTTCATTCTGCGTCAAGGACCGTCTCTCCCTGTAGCTCCACAAACGCTCTACAACCAAAACCCCAAATCATTACAAACCTCACAAAGCACTTGCAATGTGAAAGAAATTAAATGTGTTAAAATTTATTCATATACTCTATAATAGTTTAATATTTGGTTGAAAAACTAACTACAAGACCCCCTAAGCAGGAAAAAAAAACAAATGGGTACATGTTTAGTTAGCTTGACAAAACGTTGCTCCACACAAGGCCTAAATAAGATGAATCCTAACCTGCAGCTGCTGCAGCTCGTGGCCATATGGTTTCTTGAACATTTGAGGCATCAGCCGTTTCGCCCCACATGCACACTTCGCCTCCCAGCACGAGTTTTTGCTGTTCAGAGTCGTTTATATCTTCCAATGGATCTGCAAAGTAAACCTCATCCCAGGGAACATCTAAATGGTCGAGATACCAGATGCCTTGGTTGCTATAAATGCATCTAAAGTTTTTGGCAACAGCCTTCGGACAGACACCAGGTCCCAACCTACACCAGTCATATATTACTATTATTATGGTCAAAAATCTGATTGTGGCGGACCAGGAAGACCAAAATGTGGTTTGAGATTGATCATAAGTCCACTCTGTACTCACCAGTTATGCACCACTGTTTGTGGGTTGAGTTTGGAGGCAAATGTGTTAAAGGTTTCTTCCCTGCAAAAAAGAAAACCCACTTGCATTTTCAAATACTCTGTAATATTCTTTTTTTATGAAAGGCAAATACAAAGTGCATACCAATTAACAGGTGTCCGGTTTTGAGATATTGCTATTTCTTGACCTCTGAGCACAAAATATTGATATGCATCCTTACCAGTCATGTTACGATCCTTAAGCCTGCAAGTATGATACATAGTTTTTTTAATAAACGAATGTAAACATTTAATAAACTTATAATAAAAATCACATAAGAGGTAACCATTTGCACAGATCTCATACTTCAGACAATGAGACTACATATATGACATCTTTGTATACAGGGAAACCCAAATAAATCCCACACGCACACGCACACCCTGCGAGGACTCCTAATTAAGGGTATGTCCTCAAAGAAATTTAAGACCGCCAAGTCCAAACTCACCTTCACAATTTATATGGAACATATAAATTGCTTTGATGGCGGTTGAAACTTGAAACTCTTGTGTACAAACAGAAATATCAGTGACAAAATGAGGGGAATGTATTTTAAAAAGCACAGTTTACAGGAACATGCATAAGCATGTGTTCTCTACACCAATTAAGAATGCACTTGATAATGTGGTCGCAAAGATATGTGATTGCTAAAATATAGTTCTAATTGTATTATGGTAGAATTATTTTCAACATCCTATCCCTATAAATTCACAGCATTCTGAACACCAGTTGTACAGAACTTCATGATGGGCAAGATGTGAGAGGAACATACCATTGCTTCACATGCGGAGTGGAGCTCCAACAATCTGCAAAAAAGTATATACATGTTTAGAACAATATCCTTCATTTTCCATATCTGTTTCTTTTTCACTTTATTTACCCTCTTTCCAAGAGGTAAAGGCAATGACAATGTAATAATCACAATCTTCCTGCTTAAACATGATACAGAACCACAGTTATTCAATTACCGGCAATACATATTTAGTTGTGTGTGTGTGTGCGTGTGTGTGTGTACAAGGGACAAGGAAGCAAAATGACATGTATGACCAAATCAAACAGCTTGCATAATGTACAGCCAAACCTGTATGGACCTCATCGCCGCCTAAGTGGAAAAGCTCAAATGGAAAAATCTTCTTCATGTCTGCAAGAATAGATATGACTTGCCAGTTTCACAATCAGGTGAAGGACAGAACATAAGGATATGATAACTATAATAGTATAATCACTATGATTTAATGCTCCTTCTATTTTCTAAAAATCCGGCCGTCTCAAATCCCACGCTCATGATATAAATCATGAAATTCTAGAAAAGGAGGAAACTTAAGATTTTATTAGTTCGTATATTATTTAAAAAGATAGGAAGATGGCATCACTACTAACAGATATTAAACAGTGTACTGAATAGAAAGTACAATTGTACAAGAGAGAAGCAAGGCAAGAAAAACAATTAAGATGGGAAGAGTAGAGTAGGTGTAGGAAGTTAGGATAAGCCGATAAGGTACTTCAACCCAGTATTCATCCCATAATTAGACCACCAAAGTAGTATTAAGAGGAGATATTATAAATAAAGAGAGGGGTAGCCATATTATGATACAAGATAACTCCATGTACACATATAGTGATAAGTGATAACTAAATAATGTAAATATGATGACAAAGAACTCATTGTAAAGGTCTATTGTCGTGTATTAAGAAAGTAATGCAATGGTTTGAAATTTTATGTACGCGATTATAGGATGTCATGCAAGCATTGATAGCCTTCACTCAAAGTTAAAGCAATCTCTTTGCATGTATGTTGATTATATCCATGGCTTATCTGAATGAAATTCACATTTATACCCAGTAAGTGCCTAGGTGTTTTAACTCACGAGATACATATTCAAACCTCAAATAGGAAATCATGAATTATTATTTCGCAAAAAAATTAATGAAACAACAGGTCATAAGTGCAAATAAAAAAGGAGGCCGTGACATATAAAGAATATAAGACTGAGGTGTTAAACTTTTCAAGGAAACCAATGGGTATAACCTGCTATGATTCCTGATACTACATCAAACGTAAAGTTCTTCGACACATCCAGAGGCTCTCTACATGTCGGTGAAGGCCAAAGATCAGGATATCCTGTACCCCTGCAATACAACAACAACAACAACCCAGTTAAATCCCACAAGAGTAGGGTCTGGGGAGGGTGTGTGTACGCAGACCTTACCCCTACTCGAAAGTAGAGAGGCTGTTTCCAAAGAGACCCCGGCTCAACGTCGAAAGTTGCATTGCTTGACTAACTGCTACTTCATTAATTAAAGAAGCGCAGACAGTTTAGAGATCCATTTTGATTTATTCCATCACACCCCAAAGCCAAAAAAATGGTGAAAATTTGGCTCCATCGGAGATGATGGAAAAACATATAAAAAATAGCCTTGATTATGTGCTGAAAGCATCAATAATGGTGGAAATGTATGACGGACTCAATTCATATTTTCAATGCAATGTTTCATTTTGTCACAAGAAAGCTTATTCAAACAATCAAAAGCAAACTCAATTTTGAATGTTTGCAACCTTACACACATGGAAATATATCGGCCAAAAAGTGCATCTCGTCAAAAACTTGGGCGGTTGTGCTTACTGCCTATATGGCTATACGTAAGAAGTAGACACTAAACTACGCATTTTAAGAACTTCGAGTCTCATGAACATAAAAAGATTCACATGTAAATTCACCATATTAAAGATTTCAATTTGCCTTGGAGTTTTGGAGAAGAAAATTAAAAAGAATCTAGGAGGAAATTTTACTTTAAAATACTCACCATGATTCTGCATGACCAGGTACATCTACCTCTGCCATAATATTGATGCCTGTAATGATTGTGTTTCTAAAGTTAACATTGGGATAGAAGTTACCATCTTGAGATTATGAGGATGTCAATTACCTCTCATTTTTGCAAAGCTTCAATTTAGACCATGGATAAAAACATGAAATGCAAAATAAAAAAGAATTAATATTTGATATAAAAAATCCAGGAGATATTGTTCGGTGTCATTAACTATAACAAGTCGGAAATGGAACGAAATGATTTTATAGAAATGGCATTCCTCCATTTAAAAGAAACCCAACAAAATGAATAGGAGAAAAATACGGGAAAAAAATTAGAAATCTTACTGGACAATGTCAGAAGCATCTTCAACAGTATAGCGCTCCATCTTTGTGTATGCCCCTTTCCACAAATTAGGATACGTAGGCACTTCTAGAGGAAAGGACTCTTCATCTATGATGTGCCAATGAAGAACATTCTACTGAATTGAATAGTCAATTTCAGAAATTCAACATAAATTCAAAGAACCCGTCGACGCAGCAGATTATTTATCTTACAAGTTTAGCATATGACATGGATTCGATGACTTGCTTGATCGTTTCAATAGGCAAAAAGTGTCTTGAAGTGTCTGCAAAAGGAGAATCATTTATGAGAAACTCAACAAAATTCAGAAGAAGACAATGCATGGAATCCTCTACAGATTCATAACCATCTGGTATAATCCAACAACATAAATAAAAAAAGAACAACTCAAAAGAGGCTTATGTATGCATAATGTTTATCTTACATACCAAGTAATAAACCACGATACACAAATCTCGGCCTGTCTTTGATCAACCAAGGTGCCTTCTGTACTTGCACGGCTTTAGCCACATAATCAAAAGCACACAACTGGCTCATTGTCTGGGAGAGGGAATGTAAGTCATTGATAGGGGCTTATTATTCATCTTATTATACTTGAATAATCTTAGTAATCAGTACATACTACATAGTATACCATATCTGTCAAAGTTCATACCTCTAATGCCCGAACAGCGCCATATACCGAATTCGCCTGTGCAATGATAGAAAGAAACCGAAGTTAAATTGAAAAAAGTTTAAGTATGGGAGTTTCCATATTTCAGGCTATGGTAACCAGAAAAAAAGAGGAGTAAAACTACTCCCTCAGTTCCTAATCAATGTTCACACTTTGGATTTTGCGGTCAAATTTATAAAAACTGAACATGATTTGCATTAAGAATTCATTGAGCTATGACCTAACGTTAATAATCCATATCATTATATTCATTATGAAATGTAGTTTGAGAATATAAATTGAAGAATTCATAGTGAAAATGTTGGATTGGATTTGGATACAGTGAATGTCTGAACACTGATTAGGAAGGAGGGAGTAACAAATTGAAGATTCAAACCCAAAGAGCACTCATCAAATCAACGCAAAAGGTAAAAAAAAGGGGAACTTGAAAATAACCTCAATGGAAATTCCTGGAACAATCGAAAGCTCGTTGCTTTTCGCCACCATCAAAGTGTAACTCTCATCCACACCGAGTTGTAGCTGCTCAAGTTCCGAATCACCGATTAACTGACCGTCAAGAATGGAAAAGGAAAAGTACTCAAAACAATTGCAGAAAAAATCTTCACCTCTTCGTTGTCGGAGTGGACAGTAATACTGAGCTGGTTAATATCGTAATCACCGGACCTAGACAGCTTGGAGTGATGCTTGAATATAATGCTCTTGTACCGCTCAAACGCTTCTTTGACGATGCCAGAGCTGCCGCCGTTTCCGGCGAGTGAGAGGGAGAGATTGGGATCGACGGTGAGAGTTTCGTTGCCGGAGGTGAAATCAGACGGCAACGGCCATAAATAGGTAAGGGATTCATCCAGCTCGGCGGTGTGGAGGTTCAGCTTACGAGAATTGACTAGGGCGAAGAAGAGGAAGAAAAGGAGGAAACCATGGAATGAGGATAAGATGGCCATGGTCGTGTGGGGAGAATGATTTGGCAGTGAGACTGTTTTGGAGTAGAGTGGAGCGTTTGACTGACATTAAGCCGTGGTTGGAAAACAATATTTGGGATAGCTTTTGGCATCTTTGACTGACTTTGGCTTTTTTGACCAAGCGAACCGCCAAAACCATTGTTTGGCTAATGATTTTTTCACTTGGCATTTTAATCCGAAAAGCCAAAATCTGAAATGCCAAGGTGAGTAGCATTTGGACTTGGCGGTTAGGAAAAATAATTTTTTTAAAATCATTTTTGTTGAAAGATATTTTATAATATATGTAAAAATAAAAATAAAAGTTAAAAACATTAAATACAAAAAAATAAAATGAAATTAAAAAAATTATATTTATAATTCATTAAAAAATTTATATTTATAATTTATTATGAATTAAATGAAATTAAAATTTAATATTCCATATAGTAAAGATTAAATTTTTACATGTAAAAAAATGAAAAATAAATATCATGTGTGTGTGTGTATGTATATATATATATATAATTTTTTATTTAATTTTTTTAATTTAAAAAAATATATTTATGATATGATATTTAAAAAAATTTGTAAAATAAAATATACCATAAATGGAGAGATGTCCTTTTATGTAATTTTATTTACAAACAGCTAATTATAAACAGCTAAAGTTGCCAAACACTTAAAATTTAACTGCTAACAGAAATAGCTGGTCAAAACAGCTAACTCAATAAGCCATTCAAATCAGTTAACATAAACAGCCAAGTGCCAACTGTCAACTGCTAGTATCCAAACAAGGCCTAAATATGGCATATACGGAGTAGAACTAAAAATTCAATTTGACAAAAAGACTAAAAATTCAATATTGAGTATACTTTAATTTATTACTCCCTCTGTCCCAAATTATACCTCTATCCCAAATTATAGTGTCTGCTTATTATTCACAGGGTCAAACTTCATTCACTTTCTTACTCAATTTTCGTTAGCAATTTGATAAAATAAAATAATATTGTCACTACTAGTTTTGTATATCTTTTGATGTAGTATTTTAATATGTAATTTTTATTTTTTTTAACTATATACTTCGTACCATTTATCATATAAAATGATTTGAAAATAATGTCAGTCAAACATCGTAAACCGAAACAGACGTTATAAAATGAGAAGGAGGAAGTAATACTCTAGTTTGTATATTTATATTCCCTCCGTCCACAAATAAACTTTTCTTTCATTATTCACAGGGTCAAACTTTATTCACTTTATTGGCTTATTTTCATCATCCATTTAATAAAATAATATAGACATATAGTCATGTCACCTCTAGTTTTTTAGATCTTTTTATATAGTCTTTTAATATGCAATTTTTATTTTTAAATTTTACATCATTTTTCATATAAAATGATTTGAAAATAACTTCAGTCAAATATCGTAACGCGCAACGGAAAGTTTATTTGTGGATTGAGGGAGTAATTAAATTAAGTTATAAGAAACGCGTCATTCCGGTTCTACTTTTTTTTAAATATTAGGAAACGGCCGACTTGTTCCGTTAAAGGACTTGCTCTGGCCCGGCTTGTTTTGAAAGATAAAATTTTGGAACCGACCGTAACTCGCCCTGAATCTTGCACTTGGGTTCCGACCCGTGGTTCCAGGACTTGTTTGCTCACCCCCCTAATTTTTAAGGCGATGGTAATTGCTTCTTAAGCTCAATTTAAAAAGTTGAGTTTTGAGTCGAACCGAAACGCTATATTATGAATATTTTCTAAGTTCTGTCCGGTCTATATTATGAGCCTAAGAATTAAACTTTGAGCCCGATTCGCACTATACTCATGGACTTCAGGCCAATCCAAACCGCATTCATAATAAGATTTAAAAAATTAAAATTAATGTATACGCCTTTTGTGTTATATGATCAGTATTTTAAACAAAATCATTGTTATTTTGTGATAAGCAACAATGAAATATATTCATTTGATTAAATAAGTTTATAAGTTTCTTCTTTTCGTATTAGAAATATGCATACGTATTTATATAATAGCAATATTATTATTGTTATAATTATTAATTTTTTTTGACTTGTCACAAGTATTATTTTTATTACGATTCTTATTTTATTTGTATTATTAATACTCGTATTATGGTTTGGGTTGGCCAAAGAAAATAAACAAAGAAAGCTGGAAAGAAAAAAACGAGAACAAATAAAGCAAGGAAAAAGCTAAGAAAAAAAGAATTGCATGCAGACTAGAAAAAGAAATTACCCCAAATTGGAGTAAAACATAGAAAAAATATCAAAATAGGAGTTCACATTGTGGTAATGTGGCACGGTATATGGACATATCACAACATTATTTGATAATGTAAATGGTCATGATTGACAATGTAAATTTATTTTAACTTCTATTTCGTGAATAAAAATATGAATCTTCTATTTTGATATCTTTTCAATATTTTACCTCATTTTAGTCTTTTTCTTGAAAAGAATTGGGAAAAAATGGGAGGAGAAACCTGCTCGTCACGTTCCCGCTAGGGGTGCAATGTTCTCCTCCGTCCCACGGTGCCATATTACCCTTCTCGTTCCATACCCTAGGGCTCAATTGTGGTCTTAGTCAATTTTTTTAAAAAGTGCGAGACTGATATCTGAAGGTCTCCTCAAACATTATCGAATGGTGATGTAAATTAAATTTTAATCGTAGACTAGTGATAAAGAGCAGAGTCTGCACCTGATACTTCAAAAGATTTTAACATAATTATCTCTCAATACAGTTACCCAAAATCAATCTCGAAACTCATTTTCTTGATATTTTCTTACATTTGCCAAGTAGGTAACGCCTAAATCAATTTTTTTGAATATCATTCTTGAAAACCTGTTTCCATAGCACGTTTGTCCGATTTGAAATATTTTGAACCGTATTTAGAATCCCACGTTGAGCCTAGGCCCCTGAGAAGTTTAGCACCGACCGTGGCCGTTCGACTTGGCCCACCGGGGAGGAACTTTCCGCCACCCTGCAACGACCTCTTCGATATTCGATTCTGTCCCCTTTACTTAATTTTACATCATTCGCCACTCTTCCCCTTTACTCTCCCACCCTACGCACCCGCTGGACCGGTCGTGGCTGAAATTCGGAAATGGTGGAGACGATAATCGTCTCGGATCGCCGTGGCTATGAAGAGCGGCTAATCTTACCGGAGACCGACAACGTTGATCGGTCATGGCGGTTGAATTTCGACGGATTCCGGCTAACGCCGGAGAAGAAAGAGAAATCCCGCCGGAGCCTTCAGGACTGCTGCCTCTGCGTTTTAAGTAATTCCCTTCCATCCCCTCTCATACGCCTAATAAATCGCTGCATTTTTCTTATGTATTGTAATTTCTGATCACTGAAGTTTCGAATTAATGATATAGAAACAGTTGTTCCTTGGATTGTTTGTCTGTAATTATTTTGAAATATCAAAATCGTAGGTCAATCAATCCAGTTAGCTTTTATGTTTTTTTGTACATATTGAGTGGCATTAACCTCTGATTTCACTTTTATACGTTCCTATCATGGAATTTATAGTTATTACAAGATCAAAAGTGATACATCTTACGTAGGGAAATTCATTCATTTTTTTTAGTTACATTGTATCAGCATTTAGTATATATGCGATGGGTGGTATCTATCCCTTAACCACCTTCTTTTCTGTGACAGATAATGTGTGGTTTAGACTTTTATTAGACTTTAGACTGATTTTTGAAATCTTGTGACACTGAAGTGATGCCCTGTATAGCATATAGGCAATGTTTTGTTGTCCTGGTTAGTAATTCTATATCAAAAGTGCAACAGAAACATATTCTGTGTTTTCAGAGGGGACAATTGTGTGTATCCTGACCTTCTAGTCCTCCAACAGAGTTGGGACTCTAGTGGGTTTTGTTGTTGTTGTTGATGATGATTTTCTTAGGTCAAATTTATGGCAGTCACGCGGGCTATCTTTGTTTATTGTATCCACATGTCCTTGCTTCCTTTGTGCTCCTCTTCTTCCTTTTTTCCTTTCACTTGTTTTTTTTATTCGCTCTGTGTTGGGATTGTTTTGTGCCCGTGGTCTTTTAGAAACACTCTTTGCTCTCGAGGTAAAGGTAAGGTCTACATACACTCACAACCCCCAGACCCCACTTCGTGCAATTTTACTGGGTTTGTTGTTGTATCTATTGGGGAATATGATATAGCTCAAACTATCAAAGAGAGCATTCTCAATCTTTCATTTTCCGTATTTCCTTGGCATTTAGTTTTGAAGTCATGTGAGTTGTTGCTTGTAGATGCACAATTAATAGATTGTTATATGTTCACTATTATCTGTTGGATTGTGGGTCCAACTTCAGGAGAACAAGATTCTTCATTGTGGATTGACATAAAGTTGCTAATTGTGAAGGGATCACATTCAGTCTTTATGTTTTGCATGGAATATGCTTGATTTGTGGTTCATGACCTTGAGCTAACACTTGTGGTTACACATGCTTTTACTTTTGTACACACACTGACACACTCACATGCAATGTATTGTACTCGGTATTTAGTATTTATATACAAGCTGTATAGGCAGTAAAGCCTATATTTTTGTAGAAGGAAATAAGATTAATGATCCTGATGCATAGTAGGAGAAACTTTTGCTCTTCTATACATAGGTTTATTTCCCAGTGATAGCCTTGACTGTGGCAAAGTGCAGGTAAACCGTTCATGATGCATATATCCACTGTTGTTAAGTTACATAGGCTTTTATCCCCACCACCACCACCAACAAGTTTGATTTTAAAATTTGATACCAGGTTATTGAACATTAAAAAATGTGACCATACTTAAATCTGATATTTTTAAATTAAGGTAGTCTTTGATGTGATCCTGAAAAGACATATGCACTTGTGATTCATTCTTTGCCTTAATTGTGTTGCCATGCCTTTGTAACAATTGCTTTCCATGATATAACTAGAAGCTGAGACATTTGAGTTGTGTTATGAGGTCATGTTTTTCAATCACTGAATTTATTGCTTATATTTGATTGCTCAACTTGATAATCATAGAAGAAGAAGACACTGTCGCAGAATATTATCAACAACAAGTTGAAATGCTCGAGGGATTTAGCGAAATGGATTCCTTAGCAGACAATGGTTCTGTGCCCGGAATGTCAAAGGTCAGTGTTTCTGAATTTGTATTAAGTAGGCAAGGACAGTGGTTTTCACAGACCTTGATGATCTATAGAACTTTGGATGATGTTAATGGTTCCCTTGTAGGAAGAGCGAGAAAAATTGGCCAAAAGTGAGACAACTGCCATTAGGATATCAAATATTGCAAACATGATTCTCTTTGCTGCTAAGGTTTATGCATCAGTTAGGAGTGGTTCATTGGCAATTGTAGCATCAACATTAGACTCGCTCCTTGATTTATTATCTGGTTTTATATTGTGGTTTACGGCTTTCTCCATGAAGAGGCAAAACCCATATAAATATCCTATTGGAAAGAAACGTATGCAGCCCTTGGTAAGTTCTGCTTTACTCTGAAACTCCCATACAAAAGTACAGAGTGCATCACCGAAAGTTATGAGATTACCCATTTTATAAAGAATAATTTTGATTTTATATTCT
>OOIL02000242.1:947885-964399 GCA_900332095.2 Cuscuta campestris | reverse complement strand
GGGGGGGTAAAAGAAGAACCTCATGAAGCCTTTTCTCCAAGTCCAAGCTAACGGCGAGGAGTTCATTCCCAGTTTTCAAGCGTGGCCGGCCCTTATAGCAATATGGGTTAGCCCTTATCTGCATTTTTTTGTGGATTCGGATATTATGCAAAATATGAATAAAATATACTCCCTTCGTCTCATAAAGTGTTACCCATTTTGACTAAAGTTGAAATTAAGGGAGGGATAATTTTGTGTTGACTTTCCAAAAATACTCTTGATGTGATGGGTAAAAGTAGGATGTGATGTGTAGATTATTAGGAAAAAGGTATAATGTGATAGGCAGGGTTTGAAAAAGTAAGGGGTAAAAGTGGTTTTTTAATAGAAATTGGTAGGAGATTGTGGGATGCAATTTTTTTGAAATGTGTAAATCTTTTTGGGACGGAGGGAGTAAAACTTTTAAACACTCCCTTTGACCTTGTTCCTTTTAGTTTTTATTATTCCAATTATTTAAACTCTTGAATCCCAAAATGATTTTTCAATGTCTTTATTAATTACATTATCTCGATAACTTTTACTCCCTCCGTCCCCCTAAGATCTTCCCGTTTTGATTTTTTACGGTTTTTAAGGAGAGTTTAAAAAAGATGAAAGTTTACCATAATACCCTTAATGAAAATGGGTGGAGTGTATTGAATGAGGTGGGTGAGGTGTAATAAATAAAGTAAGTGGGGGTAGTTGTGGTATTTTAATTGATAAAAAAGGTAATGAGAAGATCTATGGTGGACAAATAAAAAGGACTAATGGGAAGATCTATGGAGGACGGATGGAGTATTTGTTTACATATTTTCATGAATAATTTGATGAAATAAATTATTTTGTCAAATCTTATTTTGTATCGACTAGATTCTAGAGTCACTAAAAAGAGTGGCAAGTAACGGAAGCCACTCACCCAATTGGAACACATACGATGCTTATTCAGAAAATTGATAATTCTTACCCCCATAATTTTTTGATAAATCTTTTTTACTTCAAAGTCAACTAAACTTGCATCTCGCAATTGACATGATTGGGAGAATGAGTTGGGGTCAGGACTGGGTGAGTGGGGGGTTTATCGGGGATTATGGCGAACGGAGTACCGTAGGTGTCCAAAATGGATGAGTGGTTTTCATAGCCACTCTTTTTAAATGGCTCTAGAACATAGCCAATTTTGTATATGTAAGAATTTTTTAAATTTCTATACTAATTTATAAATAAATTATTTTAAGACTAACAAAATTTTGTACATGAATTAAAGAATAATTTATTTTTGGACGAAAAGAATATGAGGTGTGGTCAAATAGAAATTCATGCAAATTTAATGACCAAGCCAAAAAAAGAAAATAGAAAAAATACCTCATCTCGAACTTGTGGGTCTCTAAAGGCGACCTCCACAAGATCTTGGGTCGGGATTAGTCTCCACGTGGGGATGACTTTGGAAAGTTGGGTCAATGCCCTAATTACCATAGGATGAGGCTTTATGTCTTCCGCAATCTGCATATATCATATATATATATATATCCATACATAAATGTTATTATCAATACTTTTTCATATTTGACTTATAATTAAATAAAATCTATAAAAAATTATTGATTAGATATAATAATATTTCAACAGGCAGTCTAATATATAAATTTTTTAAAGATAAAAATGGCATGAACAGTCAAAAAAGAAAGATCGGTAGAATTTATATTTAATTGAAAAAGATGGATTGACATATTTTATGAGAAGTATGTGTCACGGATACCAACTTTGAGCTATTTCTGAATGTAATTAATAGAAAATTGTCATAGTCATTTTGTTCAAGTTAGCTATGTGTAAGTTCCTTAGGGTGTATATATCTCAATTGTGATGTCAATTACCAAAACAAATTGCGCACAACGACAAAGGACCAAGAATAATATTCGTTCTTTTGATGGATATAAAAAATATTATTCTTTGCGTCTTAATTATATTTATAATCTCCGTTTTATTTTTTTGGGATGTATTAATTAATTTTACATATTTCTTTGTCACGCAATATTGATCTCGTTCTGTTAAAGAGTATCCCACATCAGAATTTGAAAAGAAAATAAATTGATATATAAGCTCTTGTGTTGAACTAAGTAATCGTTTAGATTCAATCTTTTAATATGGTTCAGTCCAAGTGTCTTATTACCTAACCTAGTTATCGTACTTTTTTTAAGGCAAAAAAAAAAAATAAAAAAAATAGGAATTTAATTTTGGACCAATGGCGTAATAACAATAAATATATCGTCTAAGTTTGTCCACTAGTTGGTTTAGGCCGGCCGTCAAAAAAAGTTGGTTTAGGCCGAATACCGAATTACGGAGTACTTTCCACTTAATATTAAAAAAAATCATTTTGTTTTGATGGGAAAAAAAGTATGTGGTAGAAAATGATAGAGAAAATAGAGAAATTATAAGAGTCATAAAATGTTTTTTTACTTTTTACAAATTGAAAAATGAATATTTTTTTATGAGACAGACGGAAAAGAGAATTTAGAATTTTTTAGGCACGAGTAACATTTCGTGTAGATCAACACTAATATGCAACAATTTTGGTGCACAATAGAAGCGTCTAATTTTGATGTTTTTAGTGCTAATTTACCCAGTCAAAGAATTTAAAACATTAAAGTTTATCTAAAATTTGATATAGTTTTATACGGAGTATAAGAGAAAACTAATTAAATTTTTTCTACTAAAATAGGATGAAATGTTAATGTAATTGATTATTAAAATTAACTATGGAGTATATATAATCCGTATATACTCCGTAGGACTCGAAAGATCAAATTGGATTGATAGCCTATGAAAAGCTTGGTTATACCGGGTACTATGTCAATAGAGTTGAAAAATCCACCTAAGACTTTTAGTAGAGGTGAAAAAATAAAGTATAGAGAGTGTTAATTCATTCTTCACCAAAATTAGAAAAATACGGAGTAATACTCGGTCAAAATTCAACAAAAATAAAAAAAAAATATCCTCTTAGTCATGTAATAATGTTACATACTCCCTTTTTTTCATTTCTGAAACAAAGTTAATATTTTTGTGACTATTACTATTTCTATCTTTTCTTCATCTTTTTCAACAATGCATTTTTAAATCATTTTCCTTAACTAATCTATATAGAGAAATTACCTAAATAGGACTAAAACATAATGACTTTCCCAATATAGGACCATATGTTTTTATTTCCCAATGTAGGATCTTTGGTCATTATCAAGTAGTCATTATTCAACTAAATGTCCATTATTACTGGACATTATTCCTTCCACTATGTCATTATTAAGTCCTATTTAGGAAATAAAAAAGTTAAAGTCCTACGTTAGAAAAGTCATTATGTTTTAGTCCTATTTAGTGCAAATTTCACATCTATATTGATGGGTATATCCCTATACCCGGCCCAGATAACCGAAAGGGACAGGTCAAAATATGACCGGTCACTTTCATCAATCACCAAATGAGGTGAACTTTCGGATTGGGACGGGTCAAAAGTTGACCGGTCACTTCCACTAAAAAAGTGACCGGTCACATTTTGGGCGATAGCCAAAATGTCGCCTAATGTTACAAAGGACATTCTAGAAGACCAACGAGACGGATTGAGCGCAAGAAATGACCGGGTAACCTTTCAGAAAAGGTGACCGGTCATATCATTTTACTTGGCTAACATTGGTCCAGTCTCTTAGACATGGTGAACCACATCAGAGGTCAAGGGGACACCCCGCCGCTCATCCATCACGAGGCACACAGTGAAAGGGATGTTTGTCATTTTGCAGGGTTGATTGGATTGAGAATATCCATTTTAGTCCTTGATTGAACAGTGCTTTTTGGTTATATTAATAGCAAGTCTTTGATTGTACAGTGCTTCCATTATCTACAGTGACCTTCCCACGTGCTTCATATTTTTTCCATGGATGAACATGGGAAGGTCACAAATCCTCCTCTATAAATATGATGATATTTGATAGAGGAGGGGATCCATTCTTTATCTCACTAAAACTAGTACACTCTTGAGACAGAGTAAGAAATATATTTCGGACTGAGGAGATTTACCCGGTCTAGGTCATACTTTGTGTTCTTGTGGTGTGTTTTATATTACGGGTCGAGTGTGTCCAGGTCAAATCCGGTCAACCCACCCAGCTAAATTTACACCATCATATATATAGATTTAATTGTTGAAATAGAATATTATCACGTGACGAAAATAATATTTTTTTAACTTAAGGAATAGTCAAAGGCAGCATTCCGTTCAACTTAATTTGTCTGCTTATTACTTATTAATTCTTATTATAATTAGATTGGACCAAATCAAATTAAATCAGAAACAATTTTAATTATAACTGCAATCAAATTAGATCAAACAAAAGTAAGAGGAGATGGAAGGACAGAGGCACCTTGCACATGGGAGCAACAAGGACGGCGCCATCCCAAAAAAGAGGCTTCTTTCTGTGGAGAAGAAGGGCAAGTGCTCCCCCCATTGATTCTCCCATCAAAATCCTCATCTTTCTCTTGTTCTCTTCCCTCTCTGCATGCATGTTTACATTTATATATAAATTGATCAGATATGTCATCCATCCATCCATCCATTAGTTATTTTACGCTATATTCAATTCAATTGGCTCGATTCGACTCCTGACGAAGATAATGTAATATTTTTATGTTTTGCATAAGATCTTTAATTTGTTAGGCCGAACTAGAGACAAATCGTATTATCTATTACACAGTCCGAGACAAAAACTTCATTAACATCTTCAGGTAGGTAACTTTAGCAAAAATTATTCTCCACTCACTCAAAATGGGTCATACCTTAATTTACATGCATGTATGTATGCTTCATGTTGCATTTTAATGCCACAAACTTACTACTACTCCTCCATGATTCATATACACTATACATCTCCCTCTCTCAGACACATAAACATGCATTCAATATTTAATTTTTACATGAATTTTTAAATGAATCAAGTGAAAAATAATTTCAATTAAACAACGTAATTCGAGACGGAAACATAATAATAATAATAATAATTAAGTATGATCAATTAATTACCAGAAATATTGGAGTAATGATGGGAACAATCAGTGAGAACAAGATCAAAGCTGGGAACAAAGCCAAGCAAACCATCTGACTTCCCATGTCCTTCATAGTCCATTCCATAAACTGCATACCCTGCCTTCACTAGCCTCGTGGCTGCCCCTATATATATACATATATTTATTTATCTATTTATTTATTTATTTATTTATTTATTTTCTTTACTACTCCCTCCCTTCCACAAAATGTTTCTAGTTTTGATTTTTAAAGAATTTAAGAGAAGTGTATTTTGGTGTTGACTTTTCAAAAAATATTTTTGGATTTATTGGTAAAAGTAAGATGTTATGAGTAGATTAATACTCCGTAATGAAAAAGTGTGATTTGATAGATATGTTATTAAGTTATAAGGATAAAAGTGATTTTTTAATAAAAATGAGAAAAATCTTTTGGGACGGATAAAAAGAAGAAGGAGAAATATTTTATGAGATGGAGGAAGTAAATTATTTGGTACACGTAAATATCAAAATTCAATATTTCCAAAGTATCACTTTCCCAAAATGCATGGGTACCTATCATATACAAGTAGTCGGTTAACATTTCATATTGCAACGGTTCGGAACTTAGCTTGTTTGTAAATTAAACTTTGTGTGGTAGGTAATCTTCATAATTTAATAAATATGATTACTTGTACCAATTTTTTCCTCATTTTACAGTGACTAAGATACCAATGGGAGAAATACCAAAGTAGGACTAAAACATTAAAAATATATCAAAATAGGACTTTCATGTTTTTATTCTCGAAATAGGACCTACATTACCAAACATGATCATATACGTTACCAAAAAAGTATAGTAATGTGCACATGTACACTGCCACATTACCACAGTGCAAAGTCACATTACCACAGTGAAAAGTCCTATTTCGAGAAAAAAAACATGAAAGTCCTATTTTGGTACTTTTCCTTATGTTTTAGTCATATTTAGGGTAATTTCTAATACCAAGTTGTTATTAAAAAAGAGACAATATTTATCACCAATTGTGTACGTTTGTAGTCCTTCTTTTATAGGTGCCCTTCTTTTATACGACTCTAGATTATGATTACAACAAGAGACAATATATATCAGTAGACAATATAAATGACAAACTATACATCAGCGGCTCTCTCTGTCATTGACTATGACAATAAGAATATATGATCGTTATGAAATTATACTTTAGCTCTCAATTAAATACTAATATGATAGAATGTCAAAAAATGATTAGAGGACTGAAATAATTAAAAGACTATAAACACAAAAACTTCTTGTTATAAATTAAAAATGAATTGAAATTCGTAGAATTTACTCAAACAAAACTATTTTTGTGAGACGGGTGACAAACGACTGGAGAGTACTCCTTTTGTTCTGAAAAATTATCTTCTCATTTGACTTTTTATGCTCAAAGTTTGTAAACGTTGACCTTGATATATGAAAAAACACGCCGGGTTTTGAATTTTTGATATAAATATAATATCAATAATCTCCTTTTTAAATTATAGTTTTAAAATATTACTCCCTCCGTTTTCAAATAGGGTTCCTAGTTAGACGAGATGTAAAAATAAAGAAGTGTTAATTATAGTTGACTTCCCATTTTGTTCTTGATGTGATAGGTAAAAGTAAGATGTAATGAATAGATTATTTGAGAAAAAGTATGATGTGATAAGTAGGGTATGAAAAAAGTAAGGGTAAAAGTAGTTTTTAATAGAAAGTGGAAATATTTTGTTGGAAGTTGAAAAAATGAAAGAGCGGGTGTTTTTAAAAACAGAGGAAGTAAATTTTTATTAACATATTCATATATAAATGGGTAATAACCTAAATAGGATTAAAACATAATGATTTTCTCAATATAGGACTATATGTTTTTATTTCCCATTTTCCCAATATAAAATCATTATTGGACATTATTTATTAGTCATTATTCAAAGAAATGTCCACCATCACTAGACATTATTCCTCCTACTAAACATTATTAAGTACTCTACTATTTAAAGAATAAAAAGGTTTAAGTCCTATATTGGAAATTGACTTATATTTTAGTCATATTTTGTACAAATTTCACTATATAAATATTCCCTCCGTCCCGGAGTATTCGTCCAGTTTTGACTTTTGGAACTGTTCATCTAAGCACTTTGACTCATCAAATTCTCTCAATGTGTAAGCCTAAATATAGCCATGTGTGATCTTGTTTGATTTGTCTTAACATATAGATTATTAATATATAATTTCTATAATTTTTTAATATACAAATTAAAAGATAAAATGGATTAAAAAAGTGTATTGGATGATGTGTAAAAATGAAAGTGGACAAATACTCTGGGACGGAGGTAGTATATATTAATAATCAAAGTATTAATGATCAAAAAGTCAAATGTGAATATCATGCTCCCTATTTTAGTCCATAAAAATAACTTAGTACACTTGTAGATGCCTAAATTTATTATCCAACTCCGTATTTTTTGTTCCTAGCATAGAAAAAAACAAACCTTTCATAGAAACAGAGCATTCCATGCCATATCCATGGCAAAGAAAGATCAAAGCTTTTGGTTCAGATTTCTCAGGTACCCATCGACACGTAAAAAGCTTCATTCCTCTTGAATTTAACACATACTCCTGAAATTCAATTCAAATTTTAAAACAAACTCTTTAGTAAGAAAAACATATCATCTTCAAGCATGCATCCATATATATATGTAAAAGAACACTAAATAAAACATCACAAAATCTAAAGCCCTGTTTGGAAAACGATGTTTTTGGTTCATGATGCCATTAAATAGTCTTCTCAAAACGTTAATTCTAACATCTAACGTAACGTTGTAGTCGAATAAATTAAGATATAGAATTACGGTAATTAAATGGTTTTACCTCTTCATATTTCACACTGTTTTTTTCATCTTCCATGGCCTGTATGGAACAAAGTATGACAATAAACAGAAAAGATTTTTAAGAATAGTAATTAATAATAATAAACTTGATGATCAGGAAAATAATAAATAAGAAGAGAGGATAGTATAGTATATATATACGATTAATTAAAAAGGGATTTAAAAAAAGAAAGTTTGGTAAGGATCAGATTCAAAGAAAAAGAAAACAAAACAAGAATGAATTGAAAAGAAGATTTAAATATTTACTTATTTATTGAAAAGGGAACAATTTTCGGAAATGGATCGGATCGATCAAAGCCGATGTATTGGGAAGAAGATGGAAACAATAATAGCGAGCGAGCTAAAGTGGCGCAAAGTATTCCGTATGATGGTTTTCAAGAACAATGGGTAAAGGGTGGGGTTTTATACATGGGATAGGGGTGTTTTTGGTATTCACTATGCTCATTTTGTAATTATAATACCACCCCTCTCTTAATTTAAATTAGATATGTATGATGGGAGTGGGTTTGGTATTGCTCATTTTGTAATTATTATTATCTCCTCGTTCTCTAAAATCTTCATTTTTTTCTCTTTCAATTCACTAAACATTTTTACTTTCTCCGTTTTTCACAAAATCATTCTGGTTTTGATTTTTAAAAAATTTAAAAGGAGTATATTTTAGTATTGATTTTCCAAAAATGTCTTTGGATGTGATGTGTAAATGTAGATGTGATGGATAGATTAATAGTAAAAAGTATGATGTGATAAGTATGGTAAGATTTAATATGGTTAAAAGTGACTTTTTAATATAAATAAAAATGTTTTTTAGGATAGAAAAAAATGGAGAAAGATTTTGTAAGACGAAGGGAGTATTTTCTATTAAAAAACTACTTTTATCCCAATTTATTTTTACCATACTTATTACATCACATTTTCACTAAAAATCTATTAATCACTTCCTTACTTTTAACAGTCTCATCATGCATAGACAAGATTCAAAAGTCAAACTCAAATTATTTTTTTCCTTACTTTGACCCAAAGCTAAAATAGGATGAATTTTGGGGAATGAAAAGGAGTATATCACATTATCGCCTCTCATCTTAATTAAAATTATATTCATACGATGATGCATGCTGATGCATAACTAGTACTCTTTTCATCCTATAAAATTTTTTTTAAAAAGAAAAATTTACACCTTAAGAATGAATAATTCCGATATTATTTTATAATTATAACTCATTTATCTTACCCATCATATCTTTGGGATATGGTGTCTAAGATATACTCCGTATTTGATATATTTGGGATATCTCCAAAATAAGAAGAGAGGGTGAAACAAAGGCAAACAACTCTTTTAAAAATAAAAAAATACTTAAATAATTTTTTTTAGAAAGAGAGAGAGATTTGTGTTTGTTGTGTGTGTTGAATTTTTTAAAACAAGAATAAATCTATAGAGGAGGAAAAGATTTTTTAAAAAAAATCAGCATTATAGTCGTTGTGGGGGGGAGGGGGTTGCCAACAACTCTTTTAAGCCTGAAAATAGCGTCAAATGTCTGACGCTTCCAAGATGAGGCTGGCTTAATGGGGAGGGAACGGTGTTTAACCCCAACGACGTTAAAATCGAAAGAAACAACATTAAAAGTATTTCGAGTATTCTAAAATTCCTAAGAAGAAGAATAGCCTTCAGATAGGGAAATTAACAAGTACCAAGGGTTGCTGCGCTATGGATTATTTTTATAGAGAAATTTACTTAAATAGCACCAAAATATAATGACTTTTCTGATGTAATACTATAGTTTTTATTTTCCAATGTAGTACTACTGGTCATTGCTAACTAGTCATTGTTATGTTCATGTAAATATCTACCGTTACTGGACATTGTTCAAACTAAATGTCTACCATCACTGAACATCATTCCCACCATTAGACATTATTCAAATACTGTTTAGGAAATAAAAACGTTTAAGTACTATATTGGCAAATGACATATATTTTAGTATTATTTAGTGCCAATAACACAATTTTATACTCTTAAATACTCCCTCTATTTGAAAATAATCATCTTATTTGATTTTTCTCAGTCAAAATTTATAAGTTTTGACTTTGATATGTAAAAAAATAAATTGTAATTTGATATAAATATAATATCAATATTTTCCTATTACTCCCTTTGTCCATTAATTTTTTCTCACTTTCCGTTTTGGATCGTCCAAAATTTTCTTTCATGTTTCCTATTTTGACAAAAATTTTTTAGTGCATGTGTCATTATACACACAATTTTTTTTCTATATTATTCACTTTATCCCATCACATCATGGACAACATATGAAAAGTCTTTACATTTTTTAATTTTTTTTATTTTCCGTGACAAATCAAACCAAGAAAGAATTTTTATGACGAAGTGAGTTAAACATACCGAACAATTTTGAAATATTAAATATTTATAAAATAAATCTAAGTATGAATATAAATATTAATGGTTTAAGGATTATATTAAAGAAGGGGATGATAAATAAAAGGATCAAGTGATTGATTAATAAAAAATGTGCACGTTCAAATGGCGAGAAGGTTCGATGATAAATAGAGAAATTCCTTGGGGTCAACTATCTATATACATCACATTTAAAACTGGATTTGAGTTTGGACCTGGACGTCTCTGTGTTACGGAACTCCGTATTTTTTTATCGGCCCCTTTCATTGGTCAATTATAGGCGCCCGTCACACAAAATTCAATCAATATTCACTCAAATACGGAGTACTCAATAATGCTAAAGTCACAAAATGCTCACCAAATATGATAAATGGTAATCCAAATAATTGTTTCAAAAAATTAAAAACACAATTTTATCAAATAACCAATGAAAATAAGTAAAGAAAGCGATTAAGGTTTGACCATGTAAATAGTGATTCAAAAGAAAATTTTAGGACGGAAGGAGTAATATTTTTTAAAATATTTTTTAACCTATTAAATCATAGAAATCAATATTCTTACTCATATTTGATTTGTGATCCCTAATCTAGAAAAGCAATCGTTATTTTTAAGGCCGGTCCTGAGAATTTCATAACCTTATCTCTTATGACTTAACTAATTATATTTAAAATTATATTTAAATGAAAATTGACGTAATAGTATTACTTCCCCCGTTTCATTTTAAATTGCATGTTATGATTTATGATGTTTGTCTAAAATTATTTTTAAATCATTTTATATAACAATGGTGTAGAATTAAAAATAAAAATTATATATTTAAAAACCACATTAAAAGATCTACAAAATTAGTGGTGACATGATTATATTATTTTATCAAATGACTAACAAAAATAGAGAAAAAAAGTGAATGAACTTTGATCTTGTGAATAGTAAATAGGTAATTTAATTTGGGATGGAGAGAGTATAACAAAATGAGTAAATGAAAAAAATCCTAGTAAAGGGTTTAAGAACAATAAAGACTAGACAATGTGTTCTTATATAATACTTCATAACCCGTATGTAAGACTTCACACGTATATTTACTTGATTGAAACGAGAAAAGGTAGAAGAAAAAATTAATTTTAAAATACTAATTAATAAATTTTTCTTAATTTTTATTGATAAGAATAATTTTTAAGGTTTCTTTTAAATAATTATTTAGGTATACGTATTCATGTTAATTTTTAGATAAACATAAACAATTTTTATTTATTTATTTTAAAACTATTTTTATAAGTTCATTAAACAAGTTTTATGTAAGATGTTTACTAGTCAAAATGGATGGAGTTTCTCCTCCTAGTACGCTGAAGCACTAAGGTTCAACACCTACTATACACTATAGAATAATTTTTATATAAATAATACTTCATCCATCCCAAAAAGATTTACACCTTTCAAAAAAATTGCGTCCCACAATCTCCTACCAATTTCTATTAAAAAATTACTTTTACCCCTTATTTTTCAAACTCTACCTATCACATCATACCTTTTTCCTTATAATCTACGCATCACATCCTACTTTTACACATCAAATCAAGGTTAGTTTTGGAAAGTCAACACGAAATTATTCCTCTTTTAATTTCTACTTTAGTCAAAATGTGTAAAACTTTATGTGACGGAGAAAGTATATAATATTAAAAAAACTTGGGCCCTTAAATTATTTGGCCCAGTCCAACAGGGCTACTTGGCCCCCTCGGGCCGACCCTAGTTTTTTTATCATATGATTTTTTAAATTGAGATTTGAACTAATCGAGTAGCAAGTACTACCTCCGTCCCAGAGTATTTGTCCATTTTCATTTTGGCACACTATCTAATGCACTTCTTTAATCCATTTTATCTTGTAATTTGTATATTAAAAAATTATAGAAATTATATATTAATAATCTATATGTTAAGACAAATCAAACAAGATCACACATGACTATATTTAGGCTTACACATTGAGAGAATTTGATGAGTCAAAGTGCTTAGATGAACAGTTTCAAAAGTCAAAAGTGGACGAATATAGCGGGACGGTGGGAGTATATACGAAGTATTGTAATATACTACTTGGGCCCAGTNTCCCAGAGTATTTGTCCATTTTCATTTTGGCACACTATCTAATGCACTTCTTTAATCCATTTTATCTTGTAATTTGTATATTAAAAAATTATAGAAATTATATATTAATAATCTATATGTTAAGACAAATCAAACAAGATCACACATGACTATATTTAGGCTTACACATTGAGAGAATTTGATGAGTCAAAGTGCTTAGATGAACAGTTTCAAAAGTCAAAAGTGGACGAATATAGCGGGACGGTGGGAGTATATACGAAGTATTGTAATATACTACTTGGGCCCAGTAAAAATACTGCCTCATTGATAAAATCACAGTTATAATTACTACTTGGTCGGTAAAAGTAGACAGCCACACTACTGGAAGATGATGGCAAAGGTCAAAACTGAATTCAAAGATATGCAGCCAAGAGGAAACTACACAGTTGCCCAAGAATATTCATGGCTTCTTGGTAACCCCACTAAGGTTAGCTAGTGCCACACTGTTTGAAATAAAGCAACTCACTCCAAGCATTAGATGAACCAGATGCTACTTTGGCAAGAGAATTTGTTGACCAAGAACAGGGTGAGCAAGTTCATAGACACCCACGATACTTATGGTATCTGTGAACAAGCTCGGGAGACCATCAACCACCTTTTCTGGGAATGCAAAGTAGCCGCGGATGTCTGAGAGAAGATTTCCAACTGGTTGAACAATAAAAGAAATGCTCACAGGTTCAAAAGCTACACGGAGGAGCTGCCTGGGCAAGAAGAGAAAGCTAGCATTGGCTGCCTGGGCAGCTTGTATATACCACACTTAGAAGATGAGAAATGCTAAGATGCATGATAAAGACTATAACATTGAGTTTGCGGTGAAGAATGACATGTTTTATATAAGCTCGTTTTCTAAATATAAACTAAGAATGAATAAGATCGTTCTTACTATTATTGTTGTTGTAAAGAACTTGGTACTTTGGTGATTTAATAAAGTGTGCATTTTGGTTAAAAAAAAGTATTGTAATAATTATAGAAGTTACCGGTGGGCATGGATTAGTTTATTGAGAAAGTGGTACAAAAAGGTAAACTCGATTTCGATTCCTTGCCATTACATTGAGAGACTACCATTTACTTGTCGATATGTGATTATAACTCAATTACCTCTTCTTGGGCGACTAATCTTCCAATAAAATAGGGCTCATCCTATTTTTAATAACCATTTAAGTAACAATGTCTACATATATAGTACATACAACACATTCAATGACATAACACATCATAACCCAATTGGATGAATTTTTCTGGACCTATTAGACTCGTAGTAAGTGGAACCACATCTGCAATGCCAATATATATACTCCATACCATCCAAGCCTAAGAAATTTCTCTTTCATTTGATTGAGTAACTAGCAGTTAATTACCTCCTCTTGTTCCTGCTTCCCATCATCAGAGATAGGTAAAACAAAATTCTAAAGAAGAACCCCCATGCAATGGTCACCCACAAGCAGTCCCATTTCCCGAGCCCGGTAACCCCTTGTTGAGCCAGAATATTGGCCCCCGTGGTCACGCAACTCGACCCAGTGATATTCATCTTCAACACATCACCCATCCTCTCCAAGAGCCTCTCCTTAACCGATTCCGACAACGACCCGAGAGGGGTGCTCTCAAACATCTGCATCCCCCGTACGAAGCATTTCTCAGGATTTTCAAATTCGTTCTGGAGGACTCCTTCGTACGGGTACTTGACCAGAGAGATGTAGTGGAACCAAATCCAGTACCTCGGCATTCTGTCGTGGTTCATGAAGAACCCGCTGAACAAGAGAAAGTATGCTAGCACCGCGACCACCACGATGTACCTGTTAAAATATCCCACATTTTTAAAGTTCGGAAAGAACAATTATGGGATAATACTAATTGAAGTTTTAAGAAGAAAGAAAATGATCTCATGCTTTATTTTCTCTTCCCTCCCCATTTTCTTACTAATGCAAACAAGCTAGTCAATTTGCATTGATTTTTATGTTTTCTCACCTAATAATATTTTTCTTTCTTACTAATTTCTCAGAATCCAAACGTAGTGAAATTGTCGTATCCCAATTAAGTAATTAATCTCGTATATAATTAATCCTAAATTTTATCCATACCCGAGCATAACATGTGGTACCACGCTGCTGACGAACGTGACAAATGAGTTTCCGGCCCAGAACGAAGCCAAGATGATGGCATAGTAGAAACAGAATCCAGTCGCTCCGCCGCTCAGCCCCACCGCCCAGAACGTGGAGGCGGCAAAGACGAAGGAGAAGAAGAAGAGACTGGGCAAGGAAACCAGAGCATGGGAGAGGCAATACGAGGATCTTCTGTATGAGTTGTGGGCTGTTTCTCTCAGGAATATGTATCTTTCCTGGATGAAGACCGGTATTGTATCAGCACAAGTGTAGAATGTTAACGACATGGCGAAGGCGAAAAATCCTAACCGTTCTTGCACTCCTCTCGGGGAATCATCCAACCGCCAGAACATGGTGGCCAGGATGAATCCGGTTATTGTAACTGTTCCGAGTCTGGTGCCGAGAATCTCGGGCATGCGGCCCATATTTCGGAACGACCGTTTCGATAGCACGAATATTTCGGTCCAGATCGGGTTGGCATGTGTTCGGATGGTTTCCACTGGGCTGCCATCGTTGGCGGTGGCGCCAGACACTAACTTCCCTCGGGAAATGCTGGCTGCAATGGCGAATTTAAGAGGTAAAATATTAGACGTTTCCGGTTCGTTGTTTCGGTTTCCGGTCCAACTCCGGTTGAACTCGACCAGACCTTTGGTCCCGTTGGTTGAGCCTTGGAGTTCGCGGATGAGGTCCAGAGCGAACTCCGCCCGATTCTCGCTTTCTGGAATGGGATGCCCGAAATCCGAGAAGAATCGGGTCAGGTTTGCGGGAGATCCGTTGTAAACCGTTTCTCCACCGGAGAGGAAGAGAAGCCGGTCGAGTAAACCCATTATCCGGCAACTCGGCTGGTGAACCGACATGATGACGATGCTTCCGGTCTGAGCAATTCTCTGTAAAACCTTCACCACGTTGAAAGCGCTGGTTGAGTCGAGGCCGGATGTCGGCTCGTCGAGGAAGAGGACGATCGGGTCGTGGATGATGTCAATCCCTATCGAAACGCGCCGCCTCTCTCCTCCGGACACACCCCGGTGTCCTTCGTCGCCGATGACCGTCGCCGCGGCGTTCCGAAGCCCTAACTGATCGATCAACGCCTGGACTCTCTGCTTCTTCTTCGAACTCGAGAGAGTCCGCGGGAGGCGGAGCTCCGCCGCGAACATGAGCGTCTCCTCCACCGTGAGCATCGGATACAGGAGGTCATCCTGCATAACGTAAGCCGATATGACCTTCAACTGCCGGAATCCCAACGGCTCGCCGTTGAGCGTGACCGTTCCTTTCAAGCTCTCCTTCGAAATCTTACACGCCAAGGCATCAATGAGAGTCGACTTTCCAGATCCCGACGCGCCAATGACGGCGAGGATCTCCCCCTCACGCGCCTGCCCCGAGACATCACTCAGGATCACCTTTTTCTCTCGGCAGAGTTTGTCCGGGCGGCGGAGAAACGGCGGGAGAATCGCTCTGCTCCGGATTCGTACGCTATATGTGAGATTATTGAAGGAGAGTACGAAAGGGAGAGGGCCGCCACGATCGGATCCGGAACAGTCCACTTCAATGACTTGCTGATTCGCCGGAGGAGGAGTCTCTCCTCCGGCACCGGCAGCGTACCTCAACAGACTGCATACCGTCGGGGACGAAGCTCCAAAAGGTAACATTGACATCTCCATGTGGACACAAACGGAAACAGAGTAGTATTGATTTAATTTAATTACAGAAGTGCCGAAAACAGAGCAGTATTCATTTTATTAACAATGCATGGAATGCCGATTTCATGGAGTAATGTGGGAGATATATATAGGTCAAAGAATGGTGAAATGGATCATAGGCTTTAAAGATGGTTGATAATTTGAAGGACAGAAATGGGAAGAGTGATGAGCTAGTGGGGGGGGGGGGGGGGGGGG